>PVKA01028353.1:8012-29460 GCA_004027165.1 Ctenomys sociabilis
AAAAAAAAAAAAAAAAAAAAAAAAAAAAAAAAAAAAAAAAAAAAAAAAAAAAAAAAAAAAAAAAAAAAAAAAAAAAAAAAAAAAAAAAAAAAAAAAAACCTCAACCCTCAAGGTATATAAGCATGATAACTATATTTCCTATGGTTTTCTTTTTACTGAACCCTGGGCTGTCACACTGAGTTACAAACTACTTCTTGATTTATTCCTTTGTTTGTTTTTCATTCTTATTTATGTATAAATGTATGTATATATGTTCATATGTTTATTTGTTGATTGATTAATTGATTGAGACAGAGTCTCACAAAGTCAAATCACTAAGTTGCTCAGGCTCCACAGGATTGTGTAATCCCCCTGCTCTATCCTTCCTGAATTCCTGGATTATAGATATGCCCCAATACACCTGACTCCTTATTTTCAACTCAGCTCCTTTTGTGTTTTGATAGAAGAAATATTATATTTGTTATTCCTGAAATAATCCCTGTCCAATTTGAACACTACCATCCGACTTTTATCCAGGATAATATTATATCAGAATGGCCATCTGATATCTTGAAAGACAAGGGAAAGAATGGAAGTTTAAAAAGTATGGATGAAGAATTTATCCCTTACCTAAAAACTACCTTAGTTTTCAGTGTAAGGGACCACCAGAAAATGAATATTAGCTGCTTCGAATTATTTAGTACATTATTTAATAGTCACATTTTAATAACCACGTTATGGGGCCAGCCAGATAGCTAGGTGAACTAAAGTACTTGCTTAGGCAGAGTGCAGAGGCCAGGGCTCAATCCCTGGCGTGCCTTCTTGGCCTCTGCCTGGGGCATGCTGAGACAGTGGTCAAGACTGGGCATGGTAGCATGCATCTGTCATTCCAGTTCTTGGGATGCTGGAAACAGGAGAATATCTATGAGTCCTGTGTGTGAGGTGAGACCCTGTAGACCCTCTAGACCTTGTACTAAATACATAAAAAACCTACATTATGGATTAATCAATACACAATTCAATTTTTAATTTAGAATATTATTTACACATTAGATTAATTCCTATTTTCTCAGCAAACTGCTTGGAGAATCTTTACACAATTTTTTAATTTAATTTTTTTTTCCAACTTCTAACCAATTGTTGCTATACACATTCTTAAACTCAAGGGAAACAATTGTTCAACCTCTAGTCTGCTACTACATCAGCAATACACTGTGAAACCGGCTCTGCCTTTGTAAGGGATAACCCTGTTGGTGGATTTATGTCTAAAGAGATGCAGTACTGCCCTGTGTGGGTGCTGGCTTTAATCTGTGGGAAACAGAAGTCTTGTCACTTTAGCAAGCCAGGAGAGCAAGTTAGAGCCAACAAACATCCTTCAGGAATTCCATGGCCAACGGCATAATCTAGAGGAAAGAACTGATGTCTCTGTCAAGTGTACTAAGTTGGAGGAGAAAAATAATGTAAGTTAGGTCATCAACTCAGTCCCAATGGTAAGGAGAAAATTACTAGCTGTAAAGTTGCACCAGTAATTTATGTTTTAATTGTGAGACTCTTTTGCCTATTAGTGTTAATGTTGATTACTATAGCAAGAGCGACACTCACAGTGTTCTTATTTGGAATAAGTGATGATGTAAGAAATGCATATAATCACTGGATTATTCCACCGAGTCAGCCTAGGGTAACTTATTAGTGCCTGATAATCCAGGGTCCAAGTCAGATGTGCAGTCACCTTGCACTCTCAGGTTTATGTTTTCTTGACTATAAAATAAATTTTTAAATGGCATTTAAGACACACAAGATTCTGTGACATGAAGAATCATCTTTATTTTTTTTGAAATGCTTTTGAACTGACAGTGTGGCTGATTTTCAAATTATACAGAATTTTAAAAGTTGATGTCTAATTGTCCTTAACATAATTTATAGGTTGAAGGAAAATACATTTTGTACAAAAAAGAAAAAACAAACTACTCTTGTAAAACAATTCCTTCTTGAGTTCAATGTAAATAAATTGGAAATATAAAGAAGCAACTTCCTCTTCAATATGCAGTGTCCATATTTCAGGGTTGGAGGGAGATATCAGTATATATTTGGCTTTTATCAAAACCTCCAAGTTTGAATCAAGGGGTTGATACATTTGAGAAAAAAATAAAATTGATGCTGAAGCCACACTCTTTCTTCCAGGGAAGTGCAGTTTTGGTGCTCAGTGCTAACACTGTAATGTGGTGATTTATTTCCATCCCTGGATTTACCTGGCTGGAGAAGAGTCAGTGGTATAACGGTGTTTGGTAAATCAAGGCTTGAGTATAATAATATTAAGGTTTAGACCTTATAGGTGTTAGCCCGAATATATTCTTTCTTCAGTACTGCATTATTGCCAATTTTTTTGCATTCATATGTTAATTTTAGAACCAACCTCTTGATTTCTATTAAAAAAAGATGATATTTTTTGTTGAGAATAGTTGACTTAGAATTTTGGTGAAAATAACATCTTAATAGGATTGGGTCTCCTACGCTATGAACATGATAGCTCTCTTCACTGACTTAAGCCTCTTTCATGTTTTGCAGCAATGTCTTGTAGAATCCACACATATGAATACATGTGGCCAAATTTGTACCAAATATATATCATATTCTAGATGTTATTGAGTGGTATTATTTTTGTAATTTCAATTTCCAACTGTTAATTGTGAATATATAGAATTTACTTTGACATCAAAGAAGTAAAATGACTTTCTCTAAAGAAATAAATAGCTCAAAAATGCTATGTTTTAATTTAGAAGAGCTAGAAGGAATTTACCTCAAGAGCAATACTATGCACAAGCACAGACATAGACAGAGATGCATCTGCTAGAGGGAGAGAGATCACCGCAACCAGCAAAGGCCCAATTAAATGGTAAGGAGCTCCACCCCTGCAGGCAGGAGTGTAGTTTCAAAGACAGGTCAGGTGTGAGTCACTATTTTGGGGTTGTTGGCAGGCTGATGAACTTATTTCAGCTTCATTTTCTCCTGAATTGAGCAAGATCTGGGTCAAAATCCATGTCTTGCCTGTGTGGAGCAAGCAAACAGGTAGGGGCAGGTCGTGTTGAGAGCAGAGGCCCAATAATGAGCTTGAATCCATCTCACTCAGCAGAAGAGCAAGGACCATTTAGCTCAGAGTTGGAATGAAAAGTAGCAGCAACCAATTTCTCTGCCAATAAAGGAATCAAAGCCATCCCTGGAGCTTCCAAGTTCTCGGATGCTCATTTTAACTCATGTAGCAACTTCTGGAACTACTGATTTTGGCTAATGTGGCTAGAAGATTCTTGAAAACTTTGTGGCAGATCTTCTAGGCCAGTGCTTTTCAGATATTAATGTGCACATGAAGACTGGAAGATTTCATTAGCAAAGTTTTTGATTTTATTTGTGCGAGGTGGATTCCACAGACTTATGCTTCTGCCAGTGAAGGTCAGAGGTCACCACATTGTGAATAAGTAGGGGACCAGTAACTGCTGGCACATTTGAATCATGTTGACAGAATTGCCAGATTTGACCTATGCAAATAAAAGATACCTGGTTAAATTTGAATTTCAGGTGAGTAACAAGTAATTATGCTACAAGTATACTTCATATGGATATTTGGATAACGTGTACTTTAAAAAAGTATTTCTTGTTTGTCTGAAATTTAAAAGCATTGGCATCCTCCATTATATCTGGAGGATATAAAGAACATTTAAAGATGTTGGTCTGGGGTGAAGCCTGGATAATGGGGGTTTTATTGAATTCTCCAAGTTACCTAACGTGCTGCCACAGCTGATAGCCACCAATGAAAATGTACTTCTTGTTAAACAGGTAAGGAAAATGAAGTCCATAGGGTAAGTTGGAATGACCAGGGGTGGGGGATGGGGCTGCAACTAGAGTTTTCTGGCACTCTGCTCTGTGCTCAGTCCATCATGAGTAACAAAAGATAGGAATCTTGGTCCTTAATAGTTAAGGAGTACCATGGTTTGAAAACTTTGATTGTTGCTGGATCCCTGAGGTTTCGGGTCATTTTGTAACATCATTTATTCTATTTTACCACGTAGTCCTTGTTCTAGTTAAATACCCAATATGTATTCACAGATCTGACTGTGAGTTAATCCATGAGTACTTGAAAACTCAGATCTCAACACTTTACAAGGCACTGGTGCCTGTGTGACACTCATTGGAGATTCTGGCTTGATTGGTCTAGGGTACACCGAGTTTTTGTTTGGGAAACTCTTGGAGTGATTCTAAATTGCAGGTGAACAGTACTGCTTTATCAGACTTTTCAAATGCAGTGGATCTTGGGGCTGAGACGCTAACGTGGTCTGTAAGTGGTGGGTCCGGCTAAGCCCATCACAGATGTGTAGATCAGCAACTTCAAAGACTGCAAATGCTGAGTCTGGCTGCAGGGTAAACCTGGAATGCCACGTGTGTTATTCTTTCAAGACTTGTCAAAGCATTTGAATCAGTTCTAATTAAAAAACACACAGTTTCCTTAAATTCCAACATCTTAAAATATCTATATAAGCTTTGTATGTATTTCCACTGGTCTTAGGATATCCTATTTCTCTGATGAAATGAAGAGTAAACAGCTCTTTTAAAAATAATAATAATGAAGAGAGGCATTGGGGGAGAAACAGGCTTTTGCTTAATCTGAGTTTCCAGGCTGGGAGTTAAAAAGGGGCTAGGAAAATCCCTCTCACTTCCAGCCCTTTCCTGTGATCTTGCACTTTCCTCCACTCATCACAAGCAAATAGAGAAGTTCTCACCATAGAAACAGCTGCATGACAGGCCTTTCATGAGGAGGAGAGATTTCTTAGGCAAACTATTTTGGCAGAAACTAGAACAGTAAACAAGCACTGCTTCTGCTTTCTTCCTGGATTTTCCTTCAAGAATTGAAAAGTATTCTAAGCAATCCATGAATGAATATCTGCTATTTAAACAGATGGGGGTCTTCTGAATCTTAAAATTAGAGTACTGTTTCTCCCCCTTGTGAAGGTCATTCATAGTTTTTCTACAGGTAAACACAGTCTTCTGAGTCATCCAGGAGTGATAAGTACTTGTACTGCTTATTAATTTACCTGATCATATTATGTTAGATTTCCCCATGATATCGTTTTAAGTTTGAAGAATTGATTTTGCTTTTAGAAAATGGCACAGTAGCCGGGCGTGGTGGCGCAGGCCTGTAATCCCAGCACTAGGGAGGCTGAGGCAGGAGGATTGTTGTGAGTTCGAGACCAGCCTGAGCTACAAAGTGAGCTTAAGGCCAGCCTGAACTGCACAGTGAGACTCTGTCTCAAAAAGACAAAAAAAAAAAAAAAAAAGAAAATGGCACAGCATGACCAGATGTTCAGCAACTTTCCCAATTTAGTTTGCCGAAGAGGTAATCTGAATATCCTTGAATTAAAAAAAATATTTATTTATTTGATATGGGGTCTCACTGCACAGCTCGGACTCATAGTGAAAGTCCAGTCTCAGCCTCTCCAGTGCCAGGATTCTAGGAGTATGCCAGCGCACCCATTTTAGGGGCCAGCCCAGCACAACATGCAGGGATCGAACCCAGGTTGTTGCACTTGCCAGGCAGACATTTAGATGGGCAAGCTGTCTCCCTAGCTCCAAACATTCCTCACAATTACAAAGTACGGCAATGATTTTATTTCATAGTTATGGCTTTTCTGTTTAGATGGCATCATATTTGATCCACCCCCTTCCAAATCAATGGAGAGAAGATTAGGCTACAGAGATGGAGAGATGCACTGCTCAGCAGGTGAGCCCCCGCTGCCTTTCCAGGTGACACACCTGGTAAGTCTTCAGAATCATCTTGTAAATACAGACAGTGCATCAACTCCATAGTAGTTAATCTGAGGGCTTCTTATTTTCATGCATTTGCAATTTAGTAATTTATAAATTCACAAAGAAAAGTGAAGAGAAAGACGATCACCTCTATTCAATAGAAAAGTCTCGTTTTGAATTTTTACTTTTTCAGAAATAGTTACGGAGATATTAATTTGTGGTTTGATGCTTTTATATTTCCTTTCCTGTCTTCTAAACTTCAAACACTTTGCCTTGGGCTGTTTATATGACAAGTCTATGAATGAAAGCTATTTTTAGAGCACAGACTTTGGAGCTTGAGTTTTCCGGAAGCCTTGAAGTCAAGGAAGGGAAGGAGTAGACATTCCAAGAGAGGTGCCCCAGATCTGAGAGGACAAGAAAGGAAAATACCAGAAAAAAATGTTTCTTCCATGTTGCATCCAGGTACTGTTTCATGAATTGTTTCTTCCATAATTTTCTAAACGTGAGTTTAGAACAGAGCAATCAAAATTTGAAGCTAATAAGGTTTTGCAGATTTAGAGAAGGAATACCGATGTGTAATTTAGCAAACAACAGTAAAGAACACAAAATTAAATTTTAATTTTAGGTAAATGTAATAGTTTTTACATTAAGTATGTTCGTGCCATATTTATGACATATTTATAGTAAACCATTGATTGTCACATGGGATTTAAAACTAGGAGGTGTGTTTATGCTGGTATAAGAAAATGCCACAGCCGAGTAATTCAGTAAAACAAGAAACTCATTCCTCTTGATTGTGGAGGATTGGAAGTTTGAAATCAAGGTATTGGCAGCAGTTGCTCTCCAATATGGGGTCTTAATGATGCATCCTCTGAGGTGGAAGTGTGCTGGACTCTTTCATGGTAGAGGGAGACTGGACATTCAAGGGGGCCCTTTCTGCAGCCTCAGACTTGCTTCCACAAGGGGTGTGCCCATTTTGCTAAGCACCTCCCAAAGGTCCCAGATGCTGCTGCACCCCTGATGACACAACTGCATGGACTTTGCAGCTAAAAGGCCATCCCAACCATAGAGCAGGTACCTTCTCTTTTATATGGAAACACAGAGAGGTGTTTTGTGTTACTGATTGGGATGGACTGTCATTGTCCTGTGCCCTAACTTGCATCCTAGGCAGCAATAATCTTTTCAGACTTTTTTTTAAAGATGCAAAATAGTAATTAAAAATAGCATTACAAACAATACAAAATTGTGTATTCCTATTTTTCTGTTTTTTTTTTTTTTTTTTTTTTTTTTTTTTTTTTTTTTTTTTTTTTTTTTTTTTTTTTTTTTTTTTTTTTTTTTTTGTCTTTTTGAGACAGGGTCTCACTGCAGTTCAGGCTGGCCTTAAGCTCACTTTGGAGCTCAGGCTGGTCTCAAACTCACCAACAATCCTCCTGCCTCAGCCTCCCGAGTGCTGGGATTACAGGCATGTGCCACCACGCCCAGCTTGTATTCCTATTTTTAAAATTTGTTTTCTATTCTTCATATTCTGTAGGGCCTTAAAATTTAATATATCAATACTTGATGGAAAATACCTGTTCCGTGTTATGTCTAAGATGTTTGATATTCAGACAGATGGTGAAGTTAAACTCAACTGCCTATGTTATAGGGTAATAATATCATTAAGCTTCTCTTTTGGAGTTTACAGACCAAAAATTAGAGAAAACAAGGGCTGCAAGGACAGCCAACATTTTGGCCCTAGCCTTTCCAGGTCATTGAGGACTTAGACATAGGAGAACCTGTACTGTAACATGCTATAACTCAATTGTGTCCCAAATTTTCTGATCAAGGAGATTATGAGATCAACAATGTAGAATGTGCCTAAGGAGAGTCACATGGAGAGAAAACATTTTCTCAGGCTTTCACAGAGAGCAAATTGGTCAAGTAATGGCCTTGACTCATCCACATGGCTGACACTGACAAAGGGTCTACAAATTACAGTACAGGGTTTCGGGGTAAGTCCTGAGGGGATTTGACTGACCTTATCAGATACAAAAGTTACGTTTCTTGTTATATAGGTCTTGCTTTATCTTGCTCTTAAGAATCCAGCAGAAAAGTATAAAAACGAAGTATATGAAGTAAAGCTGTATTCATACTCTGAGCTGTAAAACATTCAAGTCAGCAACTTCTGACATTGCCAGTCCTCTGGATAGCCCACTACTATTATGGATTATTGAACTATATGGGAATATTTTTCTCAATATTCCTACAATATTTAAATGACAACGGAATACCCATCTCTGACAAAACTAAACAAAAAAAGGGGATACAAATGAAGAACCATTTTTTAATCTGTATATTCAAAATAGTTAGGACAGATATATCACTACTTTCTCTTAATTCAATGAATAGAAAGATTTGTACTAATAGTGTTTGTGGACAGGCTATCACGCCTGCACCTCGTACTATGAATAACCCCTAGGAAGACAACCATATGCAATGTATCAATTATTGTAACTGTCCTATTAATTGGTTTTGAAACTGTCTCATTGCTCCTTGTTTCTCAATAAAATTATTTAAAAAAGCAAAACAAAAAAAAAGTAATAGGAATTCAACCACGATTGCTGTATTGTGTGCTGTCTTCAAAATTGCTGTTTAGATTACCAGATATGAACATGCAAAACCGGTTAAAAAAGTAAAACAAAACAACAACCTAAGGGTTGTAAGAATTAAAAAGCAAAAAATAAGAATAAAAAGAAAAGAATTTTAAGAGTTGACTGTTCCTTTCAAAAGAGGAGCAGAGATCTGCAGCACAATTATCCAAATTATCCTGCATGCGTTCATAAATACATATTTTCTTCCTTTTGTCCTTTCCCTCATCCCAGTTTTTCCTTGCCATTGAACAGATTCTTTCCTTTTCACAGCATCTGCTGTACCTTTCAGATTTTATTTACTCTTTCAGGATCTCACACTAGTGAGATAATACAGTGTTCTACAAGAGGTCCTCCTAAGATACAGCTTCTATGAGCTGGTCCAGCTAAAAGTTAGAGAAAGATGAATTGATTTTTCTTTTCCTTGGAATGAGAATCAAACTCAGAAAGGCACCGTGCTCCTGAGTTACATCTCCAGTCGTAATTGATTTTAAAGAAAAAAAATTTAGAAGCTGGATAAACTGCATACTGCAAGACATTTAATAGAGTAATAGCTGTCCATAGCAGACGTGTTTCCCAGGAGATCATTGGTAAAGCCTCTAGTCATTTACTTGTATGGAAATAAAGGGTTAGAAGACAAGAATACTAAAGGTTTGCTGCTATTTGTTGTGTGTTTGTTCTTTTGGAACACTAAAAAGAGGATGTTCGTTATGATCTGAAATGTGGTTTGCCTGGTCCTGGGTGCTAGGTATGTAAAAATGACAAAGCCTGCTATCACCAAAACATTTTCGATGCAAAATGTACCTCACAGTATTTGTCCTAAATGAAATGAATTTCTTTGCATTTTAAAGTGAATTATGTCATGCTGTATTCAGCAAACACAGTAAAATCAACATCAGAATGGCCATTTTTAAAAATGTGAATCTGAATGCCATCAGGGGCTTGCCAAAGTGGCCCAGTCTTTTCCAGATGAAGAAAACAACCGGGTTCAGATCCAAGGTGTTGGCCGCAGGGAAGCCCCTGGGTTCGGGAATGCAGCACAGCTACTCCTCAGGGCTCCCAGGAGCAGCAAGGCCTGGAGCAGCAAGGAAGGGAAACTCTCCGCTCAGCTTTAAGGTGGAACTGAAGCAAACAGGGCACAGGGCTCCAAGATCAGCTTAGGCGAGCAAGGAGATTCCTTTTTCTCAATTACACTCCATTGAGAAAGTTTTCTGTTTGTTTGTGCCCCTGTTTTTGGATGAGCAGCAGCCCCTAGACTCGGAGATAGAAAGACTGAGCCCTACCTGAGTGGCTGCTCTGCTCTGTGAAGCTGCAGATACCTGACCAGCCACGCCTCCACCCGCCCATCCCCCCAGGCCCCTCCACCTGGCAACCGTAAAACTGAAGGAGTGGGTCCTTTCAGGGTGGTTTAGCTTCAGGCATAGGAATTCCTTCCGGGGCCCTTCAACCTTGGAAGGAGTTTAAAGGTAAGAAGGTTTGAAGAGTGCGCTAGTTTCCAAGAATAAACATGTTTCAAAGGAATCTGGGTGAGCTGCTTTGTTTATGCACGTTTCATGTGACGTTTGCTTACTTAATGTAGTAACTCCTTGAACATATTGCCGAGTATGATGTAAGTTATTTACGTAATTCTGGAAAATCATGAGCAAATTTAAAGGAAACTTACCAAAAGAAGAAAACTTGTTTTTACAAGATTAAAATTAAATGTATATGTATGCACACATGTGTATATGATTATGCATGTACATTCACAGATGCATGTATGAATTACACAGATATAGAGATACAGATATTTGAAAAAGAGAGTAAAAGTAAATTTAGGTCATAAACCCATTGCTAACATATTTTCATTTGTGCTAAATAATTTCCTATGGGATTCAAGAGTATGCTTGGAATTACCTCAAACCAAGTTTTGGTATTTCTAAGCATCTTGTTTTGCCACACTGACCAGCTGGAAAGCTAAAGAAGTTTTTTAAAGGACTGGTCCAGTTGGAATTGCTCATGGCAGAAATATGGTAAAAAGAGCAAAGAGAAAAGAAAAAAAAATTACCTGCTCTGCGTCTTGCAAAGGAGAGGACCATTTCACTTCACAGTGTACAGTGGTACAAACAAGGGAGAAGACTCATGCTAGTGGAGCGAGTGACTCGAATGCTTTCAGCAAACTGTGCTTCTTGTATGTCTGAAGATAGATTCGAAGTCTTTATTTGTTTCTATATTGTTCTTGTTTTAATCTGTAATAAGTTGTTTATCTTTTTGTTTTTTAGCTCTAAATTTCATACCTGAAAATTTATGTGGTGGAATTGTTACAAAAAGAAATAAAGAATCAATGAGAAAGGGTACTGGGTGAGCGCTTCAATTACAGAATACTTGAACATTCCCCAAACACCAAGGCTATAGTTGGGCCAGATTGAAGATTTATAGCTAGATTGAAGATTTACACAAGAAAAAAGAATTTTGTTGGTTTTACCAAAGTAACTCACATTCTCCAAGAAAAAGCTAGGATGATCAGTGCTGATACTCTGCCAGCAAACTCATCTAAGTTGTATGAAATCTTCCAGTTTTGCTACTGATAGGTTCTGGCCCTAGCATGAATTGCTGAATTATTATGGTGGTCATCTAATATGGCTGAAGCCCTTAAACCAACAGCTCATCTTCCCAGAGATGACACCCCCTTCTTCTCAAATTTCCTTCCACCTTTCCCACCATCTCAAGGAAGACCCCAATCAACTCCTCAGATATTTCTCAAACTCGAAAAGCCCCAGATTTCTTTGTCTCAGGCCAGAGGATCCACCTGACCCATCTACCCTCAATCCTCTCCCTGTCTTTGAAGTTAATAAAGGTTTGTTTATCTTTCCTGTCTCTTTACTGTGCCTCTGAAGAATCTATCAGTTACTGCTTCATAATGACAAGCATAGTCCTTGGGATCATAAACGTGAAGATAATTGTCATTTGGTCAACATTTTCTTTTGGATGAAAAAGAAATTGGAAAGCTGAAATGCTTTCCAATGGACAGGGAGAGATAATGAAATTGTGGCAGAAACTGTTGGGAAGGCTGTGGTCATTTGTCTATAGATAACCATGGAACATTCAAAACACAGCCTACAAAAAGAACTTCTCTGTCAAGCCAAATGTTGTCCACAATAGAGAAACTGCATGCAGAAAATAGTCATGTTTTATTTTTTTTTTTTCTGTATTGGAATTCAGCTTTCAGACAATCCTCACCTTCTAACTCTAACTGATTTAAGTTATGTTCAGATTTTAGGGCAGTTCTATGGCCAGTCAGAAGGATATGTCTCTTCATCAGACATGAAAAACGTACTTTGATGAGAAAACTTGAAATCAATTGTAGCAGACTTGAGGTCAATAAAATGTAGTGACATTATTCTGTGTTTCATCCTGAATTTGCCCTACTGAGCCACACCAGAAGTTTAGCATCACACAGGAAGTATCTGGCTAGGTACACAGCATCTGCAGGTAGCCTGCTTCAGCAACGTTTTCAAAGACCATTTTGCATGTCAGAATTCTCAGATGTCTTCTTTTTTTTTTTTTTTTTTTTTGTCTTTTTGAGACAGGGTCTCACTATACAGTTCAGGCTGGCCTTAAGCTCACTTTGTAGCTCAGGCTGGTCTCGAACTCACAACAATCCTCCTGCCTCAGCCTCCCGAGTGCTGGGATTATAGGCACGCGCCACCACGCCCGGCTAGAATTCTCAGATGTCTTCTGTCTACAGTAAATATCTCATAATAGTGGGTAACATTTCTAGTTCTGACATTGGAATAAAAATATCAAATTAAGGCAGATTACTAAATGAAACAGTTTTGGTGAATTTTTTTTATTAATCCAAAATTTCTATAAATCTCATAAATTGCCAACTTTCATCTAGAAATTTTTTGAATAAATGTCTCTTTAGGGTTCGAATGAAGGAAATAGAGAAAAGGGGTTTTTCTGAGGAGTCTCTAGACATCTTCCTTAAAGAATTATAGAACAGGTACAGGTTGCATTATGTCTACTGCTAGCTTGGCTGGCTCAGGCTCACAGTACACCAAGAGCATCATGGGACATTTCACAAAGAAGGTTGAGAAATGTTGAAGTAGAAGAGCAACAGAGCTTCTGAAGAACAGAACAAGTGGAAGAAAAGAAAAACCTGTGAGCTAGGTTTTGCTTTTTCCTTCTTTTTGCAGGAGTACTTTTGACAGTAAGTGTGTGCCCTTCATCTTCTAAGAGACCATCTACTTTTAAATTACATTTGACTAGCATCTTACCTTTCTATGAATGAACCCTGAGGTGAGACTAAGCCACTTGGCATGACTTGAATTATTTTAGGATATCTAGACATGATTTTAAATTTAAATGAAATTGAATTCTATAAAAATAAGAGTTATATCTTTTTCTCTGAACCCTTACAACTTATTGCTGTTGCTTCATGTCCAATGAGTGACTGTGGGATGATTTCTAAGGTTCTTGTTTTTACCTACACTAATAAAAAACAAAATCACTCAAACTATTACTATAGTAAATGATATTAATTACTTTATTTAGAAATTGCCTTTTCCAATTTGTCTTTATGTTGTGTCATTTCATTTATGTACTTTAACACATGAAAGGATATGTAATCATTATCTATACCCAGAAAGGCTGTTTGGTAAGCATAAATTCACTGGGGATATCAAGTGTTTCTAAATCCAAATGGAACTCTCTTGGGGTGGGGAGTGGTCTCCCTTCCACCTCCTTTTACAGCCATCTCTTCAATCTCTGGCTCCATCTGGTGGAATAGTGTGAGGTCATGGCTACAGGTATCACCCTCACTTTCTTGGGGCCAGTGTTAGTCTTTAAGCTCTTCTCTGGCAATGCAAGTAGGACTTCTAATGTGAAGATTAGCCAATAAAATTTCTCTTGCCAAGGTGATGTTTCTTTGAGTAGAATGTCTATTTTGCAAAAATTACTCTTCCTGTTATGGTTAAAGGAAAAAGACATAGGTTAAAAGAGAATCTCATTGAAATATAGCTTATATCATTTTTTAGCTGCTTTGTTTCAACTGAGCATATATGCATCTCCTATGAAGAAAGGGGAATTGAATAGGCTATTGGAAACTGAAAAATTAATTAAAACATTATAAGTGACCAAAATAAGATAAAAAAATCAAGCTCTTTGACCCTATAGGACTATTTATAAGATGTACATCATGATCTTGTAGAACAAACAAGAAGCCCACTCTTGTACTATATTTATTGATATATGTAATAAGCATTTTACTGCCTTAAATATCATGCAATAAAATTATATAACATAAAACTCCTTCTACAAAAGGAAAAAGAACAAATTCACATGAACAAAGGCTATTAGACACATGTTGGTTAAACTTACTTATGAAGGTTTTCTTTTATAAGAAAACAAAAGCACACATCACAGTGAGTTCAATCTTGGATGCTTCCTAGAGCCTGGACAGAGCTATGCATGGGAAGGCTGATTCCTGACAAGGCTGTCTCTGATTTTTTCTAAAATACCACATCAAAAATGGTGGAGTTCTGGTTGATGGGTCATTGTGATCACATAGCTCACTTGTGGATCACCTTTAATTTCCAAGATTGCATAGAGATATTTTTAAAAGTTAATACTTTGAAGAAATGTGACTTACTTTTACCTTTTCTTCTTCTTCCTATGATTGCTAATTGAGATGTCTCAACTTGATGTGAATAAGCTCCACTTAGAAAATAAAGCTCTGGATATGTCTGTAAATGACTTACACTTAGGACAAAAACTGGGGAAAGAGCCACCCCATATGCAGATGATACCAAGCAATAAATATGCTTGGAGCCAGGACAGAATAAAAAGACAGGAAGGAAATGCAGGAGGAAGAACTTTCTCTTTGGAGGAGCTTCTGTCTTCAACATCACTATTTGACCTTGATCTCTAGATCCTTCAGGATTTTGGAACAGTGTTGCCACCCATGTGGCTGTTAAATATTCCAGGGAAAAACAGAGAGGGGATTTTTGGAAATAAAAGCTGAGGTCAGGTGGAGGCCTCTTTCCAGATGGGAAAATAGTACTGGACAACCACTGGAGGGGCATTTATTTATACACTCAGGAGGTTGATGTCAATTTTAATCTCTCTGCCTAACGAACAGCTTGCAAGCTAGAAATGCTTATTTACAGGGCTCAAGGTGCTGCCTGTGTTCTCCAGCTGGCTTTGTCCCAGCCCTACACTGTGGCTGATTTCCAGCTTCAGCTCCTCCCTTAGCATTAACTTTGGCTTTCATACTCACACTCACACTGGTGATTTTGCCGTGAGCTTCTAAGTATTCAGCCTTCCACTGCCACTGGATTCTCTGGCCCCCCATTCAGGCATTTATTTTGGATTCTTCTACTCTGATTTTATAAATGTTTGTTAAGAGTCTACCCTTTCTATTTCTATAAGCCTACCTAATAAATCACACACACACACACGCACACACATATGTGTGTGCGTGTGTGTGTATATATATATATATATATATATATATATATATATATGAGTTATTATGTCAGCATCCCACATCAAACTAGTACATTTGTGATAACTGATGTTCTGCTGTAAGGCTATAGAAGAACTTGGAAGTCACACACCTGAAATTTCTGAGATGATAGCAACTGAGGCAAAGAAACAATTTCATCAGGCTATGGAGGAAATCAGATTAGAAATAATCTCTTAGGCAAAAAAGGAAATGATAACAATCATGAAAAATTGTTCAATGCCTCTAAGGAAGACATAGATCAAAAAATAGAACAGAATAAGAAAATGATGGAAGCACTGAATAAACAATACAGAAAAGAACTGGAATATATGAAACAGGGTTCACACTGACATGTAGAACGTTAAGAATTCCATGGATAGCTGACAAAACCACTTGAATGAAAGAGAAGATAGAATTTTAGGCCTCGAACATATTACTGCAGCTAGTGAATACAAAAGGAAACATCTCTTAGCAATAACAAGAAGCCAGGAAATAACAATAAAACAACTACAGGATGATGCAAAGAAAAATAATATAAAACTAATAAGTATCAATGACACAGCTGGAGATAACACAAAAGACATAAAAAGAGTGTTTGGAGGAGTAGTAGCAGAAATTTCCTGAGCATGGGAAAAGAATATCTGTATATCAATACAGACAACCAAAGCATACAGAACTCCAGCTAACCATAACTAAATAAATTGTCACCCAGACACATAAAAATTCAGATTCTAAAAATTAAGCAAAAGGACAAAATGATAAGTGCTTTTAGAAAAAAGAAAAAGGTCACATGATGGAAAGCACATCAGAATCGTGACAGATTTCTCAACACAGACAACCAAATCAAGAAGAGCTTGGAGTGAGATATTTGAGGTTCTGAAAGAAAACAACCCAGATTGATGTATCCTGCAAAATTATTTATCAAATTTAATGGAGAGATTAGATACTTCCCTGACAAAGAACAAGTGAATAAATTCACGACAATCAAATCAATCCTACAAAGAGTATGATAGATATTTTACAAAGAGGAGAAAGATGACCACCACTTCAACAACAAAAGAGAACAACCAAGTAGAACAAGCAGTTAAGCAAAGAGGAAAAGTAGGATTCCAACAGTAGGAAAACAACATGAAAAAGATAAGCCAATACGTATCAGTTATCATTATCACTATCAGTTCTCAGCTGTCCATGGGATTTTTAATGTTCTGGATGTCACTGTGAACCTGTTTCATATATTCCAGCTCTTTTCTGTATTGTCTATTCAGTGTTTCCATCATTTTCTTATTCCCTTCTATTTTTTTTTTACCTATATCTTCCTTAGAGGTATCAATTTAATTTACCAATCAAAAGAAGCAGACTGACACAGCAGATAAAGAAACAAGGAGAGTCATGTGAAGAGAAAACATTCTCTTAGACTTTCACAGAGAGCAAATTGGTCAAGCATTGGCTGTGACTCATCCACATGGCTGACTATGACAAAGGATCTACAAATTGTGATACAGAGTTTCAGGATAAATCCTGAAGGGATTTGACTGACCTTGTCAGATACAAAAGTTACATTTCTTGTTATATAGGTCTTGCTTTATCTTGGTCTTAACCATCTGGCAGAAAAATATAAAAACAAGATATAAAAAGTAAAGCCACATAAATATGTTGAGCTGTAAAGGGCTCCAGGCAACAACTTCTGACATTGCCATTTCCTATGGAAAACTCACTACTATTATGGACTACTGGACTATATGGGAATATTTTTCTGAATTCATGCACCTATTATATTTAAATGAGAGTGGACTATCCTTCTCTGACAAAACTAAACAGAAAAGGAGATACAAATGAAGAACCATTTTATATCTATATATACAAAATAGTTAGGATAGATATACAGCTACATTCTCTTAATTCAATTAATAAAAAGACTTGTACTAATAGAATGGTATCTGTGGACAGCATAACATGTCTGCATCTTGTTCTATGAATAACCATTAAGAAGACAACAATATACAATGTATTAATTATTGAAACTGTCCTACTAATAGGTTTTGAAACTGTCTCATTGCTAGTTGTTTCTCAATAAAATTATTAAAAAAGAAACAAAATCCAAAATATGCTGCATACAAGAAAAACATTTAACTCAAAAAGATATTAATAGACTGAATAACAAAGGGTAGAAAACAATACTCCATATGACAGGAACACAGAAAAATCAGCGTTATCTATTCTTGTTGCTGACATTGTGAACTTTATATCAAGTGAGATTAAAAAAGACAAAAAGGTCACTACATACTTGTTAGGGGAAAAGCACAAGAGGAAAAGAAAACAAATAGAAATATGTGTGGACCCAGTGTAGAACCACCCAACTGTACAAGACAAATTTTGACGGACATTAAAAACTATATAATGAGCAATAACATAATTATATCTGGGGACTTTACCACATCACTGACACAAAGAGGTAGATCAACCATGCAGAAAATGAGAAACAAAATTACAGCACTAAACCAATCTTGTGAAGAAATGGATTTAATGGACATTTACAGAGTGTTCTAGCCAATGGATTTAGCATACACATTTTTCTCAACTACACAAGGAATGTTCTCCAAAATAGCTCATGTGCTAGTACATAGATTATGCGTAAGTGAATGCAAAGGAATAAAAATTATCCCATGCACATTATCTAACCATAGTGCAATGAAACTGGAAATTATTAACAAAATGCTTCAAAAAGCTCTAAAAATATATGGAAACTAAATAATAACCTCCTGAACAATCAATGGATCATGAATGAAATTAAACAAGAAATTACAATATTACAATCAGATGAAAATGCAGATGTAACCTACCAGAACCCCGGTGGGATGAAATGAAAGCTATCTTAAAAGGGAAATTTATAGTGATAAATTCTCACATCAGGAAAACTGAATGAGCCCAAATAAACAAGCTTATGTTGCACCTCAAACTCCTAGAAAAAAAGAACAAGTTAGTTCCAAAGCCCATGAAAGCAAGAAAGTATAGAGATCAGAGCAGAAATAAATGCAGTACAGACTCAGAAAATAATAAAAGAATTAAAGAGAGAGAAAAAAGAATTACAGAGTTGAACAGTTGGTTCTTAGAAAGAATAAATAAAATTGGTAAGCCCCTATCCAACCTCATTCTAAAAAGAAAAGAAAAAATTCAAATTCATGCAACGAGGAATAAAAAGGGTAAAATCACTACAGGCCCTATTGATATTCAGAAAGTTATCAATACCTATTTCCAAACTCTTTACTCTCATAGAATAGAAAAATATAGATGGAATGGACAGATTCCTAGATACATATGAACTACCAAAGCTAAATCAAAAAGATAAAAATTCTGGATAATTCAATATTAGCCAATGCAATTGAAAATGTAATAATAATAATAAAAAAAACTTGCCAACAAAGAAAACCCAAGGTCCTGATGGATTCACAGCTGAACTCTACAGGAAATTTAGGGAAGGCCTAATGCCAACTCTTCTCAAACTCTTCAGTGAAATTCCAAGGAAAGCAATTCTCCTAAACTCACTCGGGGAGGCAAGTATTGATACCAAAACCAGAGAAGGTTCCAACCAAAAGAGAACTGCAGGCCAGTCTCCCTAATGAACATAGATCTAAAATCCTCAATGAAATACTAACACATAAAATGCAACAAATTCTCAAGAACATTATAGCCAAGTGGGATTCATCCCATGAATTTAGGGATGTTTTAATATATGTAAAACCATAGCCATATTACACCAAATAAACAGACCTAAACAAAAATCACATTATCAGCTCAGTAGATACAGTAAAACCTTTTCACAAAGTCCAAACATTATTCATGAAACAAAACACTACAGAAAATCAGAATCTTAAATTCAATCTGATAAAACCATCTATGACAAACCAACAGCCAACGTTATAAGTAATGGCTAAAAATGGAAAGCTTTCCTTTTAAAATCAGGAACAAGACAAGGATATCCATGGCCAACACTCTTGTTCAATACTGTTCTGGAAACATAGCTAGAGGAATTAGATGAGAGAGAGAGAGAGAGAGAGAGAGAGAGAGAGAGAGAGAGAGAGAGAGAGAGAGAGAGAGAGAGAGAGAAGAAATAAGGATTAGAAAAGTAGTGAAACTATCATATTATATTGGCAGATAACATTATACTCTACACAGACAACAAAAACTCCACCAAGAGTCTTATACATTTAATCAGCAAATTCAGCAATGTAGCAGAATAGAGAGTGAATGCCCCCAAATCAGGTTCATTTTTGTGCATAAAGAATGAACACACTGAGAGAAAAATCAGGGAAGTCACATAGTTCACAATAACATCTAAACTTTGAAGTATTTAGGAATTAATCTTACAAAGCACATAAAAGATTTATACAGTGAAAATCATGGTACTCTGAGAAAGATTAGGACTTGAGAAAATGGAAAAGTATTACATGCTACTGGACAGGAAGAACCAACATTATGAAAATAACCATACTTTCAAAATTTTTTTAGAGATTCAATGTAATCCCAATTAGTATACCCTTACTGTTCCTTACAGAGCTAGAGGCAACTTTCCTCAAATTCATTTGGAACCAGAAGAGACCCAGAATATCAAAAGCAATCCTGGGAAACAAAGGAAAGGCAGGAGGTATCACAATCTCTGGCCTGAAATTATACTATAAAGCTACTATGACAAAATCAGCATGGTACTGGCATAGAGATAGACCCGAGAATCAAAGGAGCTCATGAACAAAACTCAAAATGCAAAGGAAATACTTCAAAGAATCAACAATTTGGGTCTCACCTTTTTAAAAAGTTTCTGCACATGAAAAGGAAGCCACAGCAGAGTAAAAAGAAAGCCCTTGAAATGGGAAGCAATTATAGCAGAAAAAGGATTCCTATCTATGACATGTAAAGAGTTTAAAAAGAAATCAGGCCTCCATACTTCAAAGGCCCTATCAAAAACTGGGCATGCAACATGAATATACACTTCACCAGACACAAATGGCAAACAAATACATGAAAAATTGTTCAGCATCATTGGCCATTCAAGAGATGAAAATTAAGGCAATGTTGAGATTCCATCTTATTCCAGAAAGAACAATTATGATCAACCAGGCTTGGGATTTGGCTCTGCAGTAGCATGCTTGTTTAGCAATCTGGAAGCCCTGGGTTCAGTCCTTGGCAACAACAACAACAACATGATGTCCCCTAAGAAGTCAAGCAATAACAAATACTGGAGAGGCTGTGGTGAAAAAGGAATCTTTCTCCAATGTTGATGGGACTGTAGGCTGGTACCACCATTATGGAAATCAGTATGGAGATTCCTCAAAAAGCTGGAATTGGAGGTCCCATTTAAGCTATCTATTTCACTCCTAGGTAATTTTCCAAAAGAACTGAAATCATCATATACAACAATACATGTACAGCCAGGTTTATACCAGTGTAATTTGTTATAGCTGAATCTTGGAAGCAACCCACATGTCCATCAACTGGGAAATGAATAAAAGAGATATGATAGTTTTACACAATGGAGTATGATTCAGCAATAAAAAGAGATAAATTTGAGCCTTTTGCAGATGCATGAAGACTACATTGGTAAGTGAAAGAAGTCAGATCCACAGGTGCAAACATTGTATTATCTCAGTACTGTGAGAACCTAAAAGAGTAATGAAAATCTAAAAGGTACAACAAATACTGTGTCAACAGAGTGAAAAGACAACCCACAAATTTTGAAAAAGTCCTAACTAATAAGCAATCAGACAGAGGTCTACTGTCTAGAATATATAAAGAACTAAGATATAACAGGGCCCTCAGATTTAAAGACCCAATTCAGAAATGGGCATCTGAGATGAATACACACTTCTCAGAGGATGAAATTAAAGTGAATAAATATATGAAAAAATGCTCCACATCGCTTGCCATTCGTGAAATGCAAATAAAAACAACACTGAGACACCATCTCACTCCAGAAAGAATGGCTATCATAAGGAAATCAACCAACAACAAATGTTGGAGAGGTTGTGGGGAAAAGGGAACACTTCTCCCCTGCTGATGGGAATGTAGACTGGTACGACCATTGTGGAGGTCAGTGTGGAGACTCCTCAAAAGAGTAGGACTAGAAATCCCATTCAAGCCGGCTAGCCCCGTACTGGGAATTTTCCCAAAGGAACTGAAAACATTGTATCATAGTGATATTTGTGTACCTATGTTTATAGCAACACAATGTGTGATAGCAAAATCTTGGAAACAACCAAAATGTCCATCACATGAGGAATGGTTGAAAAAATATGGTATTTCTATATAATGGAGTATCACTCAGCTATTAAGAATGACGTTTGAAGCATTTATACTGAAGTGGATGCCACTTGAACATATACTCATAGGTGAAATAAACCAGACACACATGTGTAAATATCGTATAGTCTCCCTAGTATAAGAAGCGAAAAGCAGAAATACAAATGGAAACATACAACAACTAAAATCAATTGAGTCAGATAAGGCAAAGTGAATGGCATATGCTGCAGGATACTAATCAGCTTTTCTTCTGGGTGGTTAACAACCTGAG
>PVKA01028354.1:0-14218 GCA_004027165.1 Ctenomys sociabilis
AAAAAAAAAAAAAAAAAAAAAAAAAAAAAAAAAAAAAAAAAAAAAAAAAAGAGTCTGTGGAAATGTGACTGCACTGTCCACCTGACAGTGGATTTCTTCAAACTCAGATGTGAGTCTTCACTAACAATAAACTTCTCATCCTGGTTGAAACCCCTGGCACTAGCTTCTACATGAGCATGAACTGTCACCCTATCAACCTTCCTCACCCTCACAACGATGCTCCTTTTCAGCATGAAAGTCTAAGAGACTCATTGCCCCTTCACAGCAGCTAAAAGATGGGAATTCTAGTTAATAAATTGTTGAATTATTACAATGGTCATCTAACATGGCTGAATGCCCCTGCAAAAATAAAACAGCTTGTCTTCCTAATGACCACTTCCTCCTTCTTCACAACTCCCATCCTGGATACAATTTCCTTTTACCTTTCCTGTGCCGCAAGGGAGCCCCCATCAACCCCTTATGTGTAGCCTCAAAATCCACCCTAGCAGAAGTCCATAGGGTGTCAGCCTTTCATTGTCTCAGGTCAGAAGACCCCCAGCTTCCTGCTGTCGATCCTCTCCATGTCCTCAGAGCTAATGAAGGCTTCCCCTCTCTGCTTTTTATTTCTGCTTCTCTGCCTCACCCCTGCTGAAAACCCTAACAAAAAGATTTCACGTTGTTCAGAGTAAGCAATACTCCTGAGCTACAGTCTCATCACCATCCCTGTCAAAATCTAAGCTAGCTGCAATTCTTTGGCAGAAATGTACAAGTGGGTCCTAAAGATCCATGTGGAAATGGAAAGGACTCAGAATCACCAAATTAATATTTAAGAAGAGTAAAACTGAACTGATTATGGTGGCACATACCTGTAATCTCAGATACTCAGGAAGCTGAGGCAGGAAGATTGCAAATTAAAGGCCAGCCTGGGCAATTTGGTTTTGTTTCAAACCAAAACCAAAAAAAAAAGGGCAGTATAGAGCTCAGTGATACAGCTGGAGGAAGGGAGGAGGAATGGAAAGAGAGGTGAGGGGAGAAGGGAGTACAGAAACAGGGGAGACCCCACCCCTAGAGGAAAATAAACTGAATTTTTTTTTAATTCTGGGTTATTTTTAAAGTTCCGGTTATTTTCCTGCAAGTGACCTTTAACCCAGGGTGAGTAGAGCCTGATAATTCCTCAATGACTTCCAGTACAGATGAAAAAAAAATACAAAGCTTTCTTCAAATATGATTCCAGCTATACTTATGTAACCTCCAGGATTTGGCTCCTAGTTAAAAGATAGACATCCTCTAGTGAATGTGAGTTTCCTGAAGCCTCCTTTGAGGTTTGGAGCACGTGTTAGGACCCATGGTCTCTGCTGCAGCACTGTCAGCAGAGCCAGGTGGAACAAATCACTTCTTGGACCTTGGGAGGCCCTGGGATAACCAATGTCCCATTCTTTGGAAAGATTGCTTAGCAAGGGCCCTAATTCTCCCAGATACCACAGCTATTGTCTCTTCCAAAAGTCAAGGTGCATTTCTCCATGAAATTCCCCTTAGGAAGCAAAGTCTGAGGTTCTGTTCTGTGAGACTTTTTCTTTTTCTCCTTATTTTTAAACAGAGGATTTTTTTTTTTTTTTTTTTTTTTGTGCACAACTGGGGATTGAACTCAGGACCTTGTACTTAGCAGATAAGCTCTTATTCTACTAAGCTATCTCCCCAACCTCTAAGGGATCTTTTTTTCCCCAGTTCCTCCCTTGTTTGCTAATTGCTGCACCTTCCATTGTCAGTTGATGGATGAGAATCTGTGCAGTGGCTTTGTGCTGGTGGAAGTGTGTTTGGTGATTGAAAAGTCAGAAACCTTTCTGGTGAGCAGAACAGGAAGTTGGCAAAGTTCCTTCCTGGAAACCACTCATAGCTTAGGCTACCTCCTCATGCCATAGTTGTTCTGTTGACTGCACGTTAGGGTCAGTCTGAGTTTGGTGCCATGGCACATGCCTGTATTCCAGCACTTGGGAGGCTGATGCAGGAGGATCACCAGAAGTTCAAGGCCAGCCTGAACAGGCTCTCTCTCGGTTGTAGACAAGTGAGTCAGACTCCCTGAAAGTTGAAGGCCTGGGGTGTCTGTTTCTTTTTTTGTTTGTTTGGATTTTTTTTGGTGGAACCAGGGATTGAATTCAGGCCCTCGCCAGGCAAGTGCTTATTCTACTGAGCCATCTCCCCAGCCCCTGGTTGTTTTTTTTTTTTTTTTTTTTTTTTTTGTAAAGTGCTCCAGATATTCCCAGCAGTGAGGACAAAAAGCCAAACTGCATTTAAGGCTACAAGTGTGTGTATACACCACAGCTGTCTTCACTGCACCAGCAGAAACCCCAGGTGCTCCTAAAAGCATGAAGGAAAATTTGATCTTTGTTTCCCACCAAACAAAAGCCCATGTGAGCTAACACAGCCTTCTCCACACTGACTGGCTGGCAGAGCATGTTCCTGATGCCTGCATCCCAGGACTGCTTTTCTGTTGGCTTAATTTTCCTGCACATTCAATATATGGTATAATAAGCAATGAGCCTCAGAGGACACATGTTTCAGCCTCACCCCAACTTGAGGGTCATCATAGGTAGGTCATTCCATGATTGTATGACTTACGTATGGTTTCAATATGTATGAAGATGAAATGCGAGGTGAAGGCAGCCACAAAACACCCTGCCAAGGTGACAGCAGGGCTCAAAGTCAGAGCAGAGCCTGTGTCTTTTGAAGTAGTCAGCTATCACCTGCAGTTTCCCCTTTGGTCTCTAGAGAGGGCAGGTGTAGGAACACAAGGCCAGGAAGACAGATGGAGGTGGTGGTGGGGCTGTTACACACCTTGGCTGGTCCAGCATCTGATCCTGATTCCACCAGGACACTATGGCTCTGCAAGATGGCAATCTGGAGAGCACTGGATAGCACGCACAGGGACTAGTTCTAATTCTTATAATTGCAAATGAGCCACATTGATCTCAAATAAAAATTTAATTTTTTAAAGCAAAAGAAAAGACAAGATCCAGGTGTTGTAGTGCACACCTATAATCTCAGCATTCAGAGACTGAGGTGGCAGGATCCCTGTGGGTTCAAGGCCAACCTAGACTACAAAGTGGGTTCAAAGGCAGTTTGAACTACATAGGGAGACCCTGTTTCAGAAGGACAAAAAGAAAAGAGAAAAAAAAAGATTGAAAGGATGTATAGGTTTCTTTAATATTTGCACAGTTTTAAGATCAGCATATTTTGTTTTCATAATTTTAGAGTGTAAAACTAAGGAAGGAGAAAGGGTATGACAGTCTGAAGTAAGTAGAGTTGGGAAAAGTGTTACCTTGAAGTTATTTCAGTGCCTGGACCCAGCAGGAGCTTCCAAGAAAAGAACTAAAAATCCATTCCAACCCAAGAATGAAAAGAGATAGTGGAAAGATAAGAGATAGCAGGAGCCTGGGAACAGTCAAGGCTCAACTTTCAGAAACAAATATCCCTTCTGGAAATTACAGGGGCTAAAATACAGGGATCTGTTGGTCTCTCTGTAGCACCCAGGAGAAAATGGCCAGAGAATTCAGAAAATAAAAACCAGAGATAATAGCTGAGGTCAGGTAGTAGACAAAGCCTGATAGGCAAAGCCCCTCCTCAACAACCATAGCCCACAACCATAGCCCACAATGTCTAGCCATGATGTTTTTCTTAAGACTGAGGTAGCTCGACTGCTTTAGGTGATGAGGCCTCCTCCTGCCCTCCCACAAAGGGTCAATTTCCAGCTTAGCTGTTCCCATCACTATTCTGAAAAATAAAATGTAAAGATTTTATGGTACTCAGGAGGCTGAGGCAGGAAGATTGATTGCTGTGAGTTCAAGGCCAGCTTTTTTGGCTGTAAAGTGAGTTCAAGATCAGCCCAAACTGCATAGTGGAACCCTGCGTCAAAACGAAAAAGCAAAGATTTTATGGTAATCATTAGCTTTCATTAGACAATTTGAAATATAAAATGTGGCATGTTGACATACCATTAAAAAGAAAAATAAATTGTAAACTATAAACCTTGAGAGTTATCACTAGGAAATGTCTAGAATAGATTATTAAGCAGTTGGGAAGAATTTTAAAAATAATGTAAGAAAAAAAAAAAGTACAGTACTTTAAGGGCCGGCCAGATAGCTCTGCAGGGACTCCGGCTCAATCCCCAGCAAGCCATGCCAGCCCCACCCCTGGGGCGCTGCTGAGAGGGCAATTGAGACTGGGCGTGGTGGGGCACACCTGTAATCCAAGCACTTGGGAGGCTGGAAACAGGAGGATCACTAGGAGTACAATCTCTGAAGTGAGACCCTATAGTCCCTGTACTAAACACATTGAAAAGATAAAAAATAAAAATGGGGCCACTGATGGCTCAGTGTAATAAGCACTTCCCTGGCAAGCACAAGGGCTGAGGTCAATCCCAGATTTTGCAAAAAAATTTAAAAAGAAATCGTGTAAGGGTCAGGGAGATGGCTCAGAGGCACAATGCCCTCCTGGCAAGTGCAAGGTCCCAGTTGAATTCAGATATCAAGAAAAAGGCATGCAGGGGAAGCCAAGGCATGGTGGCGCATGCCTCCACATTAATTACTGAGGAGGCTGAGGCAGAATGATCTCGAGTTCAAGTCCAGCCTGGACTACATAGTGAGACCTTGCCTCAAACAAACAAACAAACAAAAACCCGCCCCAAACCCTCCAAAACAAGAACAACAAAGAACATGTGGTGGTCACATTGCTGACATGAACTCATTAAGAGCAAACTTTACAAAATGCAGCCCGCTTTCTGTTTAGTAGCATAACTGGGTCCGTGCGTTGCTCAGGGTAACGGTACAGTATAAGCAAATCTTCATTTCAGCAAGGCTCCCGCAGCAGCACTCTGGGAAACAGGTGGAATGCAAATGATGCCCTGGTTCAGAGGCCCGCTCAGCAGCACCGGGCGCGCGCATCTGGACAGAGCACCCAGCAGGGAGCCGGTCTGGGAAGCGCCTGCTCAGAGCTGCGCAGTAAGGAACCTGGCAGCCGGCCCGGGCCCGCGTCCTCCCCGGGGATCGCGCGCGCTCGGGCGTCGCGCTTGAGAAGTCCTTCCCCGCAAAGCGGAACAAAAATCATCCTTGCTTTTATAACTTTTAAATAACTGAAAAAAGAAAAAAACAGGACAGTATTATATCGTAGAAATCACAGAAACTAGCAGTTTATAATCTGAGACAATGCAGACTGCAGCCCAAAAGATGACAGTGGGAAGAATCGTTTAGCCTGGGATTTCCAGTCCTCGCCCGTGAGGTCTTTCTGGTCCTGTTTTCAGGTGTGCAGCGCTGGAGCCCCCTCCAAGGGCGCACCAGCGGGTAGTAAGGAGGGCAGGGCAGCGCCTGCAGGCGGCAGGCTGACCCCGACTTCTGGACTCGGGGCCTGCTGAATTGAACACCGCTGTGAACAGCAAAGGACAGGCAGTGACCGCAGAGAACCCCAGATGCCGCCTGGAGGAGTCGCATCTCACTGCGAAACGTGCTCTTTGGTTCACTGCGTGCTGACTGCAGTCCGCAGATCTCTCTCAGCTCACAGGGGTCCGTAGAGACCCCGTAAGCCGGGGCCGCTCCCCCCATCTCCTGATCCCCGAGGAAGGAGGAGGGCGGCATCTTATACATCCTCATAACGTCCTGAGAGAGCTCTCGCGCAAAAGCGCAGCAGCAGGCGAAGGGACCTGGGAGCTTCTTAATTGACTAAAATGTGCTAATAAAAAAAAAATAATAAAAAATAAAATAAAGTGTGCTAATGCTTTGAATCGCGGCTCCTGCGTTCCTGCGGAGTGGTGTCATTCGAGCGGTGGTTTTCACCTGAATAACTCACCTGACTTCATGCAGAGAAAAGTGCTGCAGGCAGAGATAAGCGAAAGATGACATGTTGGACGCGAGATATCAAATGATAAGGTGTTTAAAGGCAGAGATCAGCCTCAGACTGCAGCCCTGCCTGTCATAACCACAGAAGTACTGGTTTGCAGTAATAAGTATTGTAATCTTGCAACCCTTTAATTCAAGAAAGAAGCTGAAAGGTTACAAAAAGTCAAAGGTAATTGACCAGCTCACCGAAGTCTAAGTTTAGGATGTTTAGAGATTGAAGTCATTTATTCCGGAGTAATACTGGGAATCCTGTCTACCTCTGAGCATTAACACTTACTGGAATTTCAAACAGTCAATTAGAAATGAAAAGCTGATCCTTCTTTTTTACTCAACCCCTAAATATAGGCTTAATTATGACATGTAAATGTGTAATTTTCATTTTTAAAAGTTTATGTTTCTTGTGGTACAAGCCTGGGCACTCCACGAAGGCAGCCCAATGGTTTCCACGTACTTCATGACAGTTATAACATCAGTGTCTAATGGAAACATTGGAAAAGACAATAATTTGTCTTTCGTGTCATAGATGATACCGAGTAGAAACCTATTTTCCAAGGCAGAATCAAAAGTTACGTCTTTTAAATTTCAAATTTCAGCTCTGCCCCTCACCCCCCCCCCCTGCCCAGTGCTCCTGCGCTCCGCTCCTCTGGAGTCTTTTCCCTCCTGTTGAAGAAATTCTTTGGTATTCATTCAGTTAATGACAGGTGATCAGCTCTCAGTACTGCGCAAGTGAGAGCCCTTGATCCTTACTCTTCATGTAACTATCAGAGTATGGCTATTATTCCACTGGGGGGTTGTTTGTTTAGGTTTTGGGTTTTTTAAAGACAGCTAAGGCCATCCTTGAACTCACTATGTAGCCCAGACTGACCTAAAACTCATTAGGTTTCTCCCACCTCAGCCTCCTTCATAAGTGCTGAGAGATTAGGGGCACGTGCACGTTCAGCTTCTGTCTTTTCTTAGGGAGAGGGGTGATGGTGAGAAATCTGATATTGTTTTGCTTTCTGATTAACCTCCTTTCAGCTTTAGACTTTTTTCATCCTTGCCCTGTTTCACTAGAAAGTATTTGAAGAGCATTATATTTATTTGATTTATTTATTTTTCTTTTCTTTTATTTATTTATTTTTTTTGTCTTTTTTGAGACAGGGTCTCACTATGCAGTTCAGGTTGGCCTTAAGCTCACTTTGTAGCTCAGGCTGGTCTTGAACTCACAACAATCCTCCTGCCTCAGCCTCCCAGGTACTGGGATTATAGGCATGTGCCACCACATCGGGTCTTTTTTTTTTTTCTTTTTCTTTTCTTTTTTTTGGCAGAACCAGGGATTGAACTCAGGCCCTTGCGCTTGGCCAGGGAAGTGATTATTTCACTGAACCATCTCCCCATCCCCCACTTTATTTTAATCTAGCTTGAACATAAATGTGCTTTCTGTGTATTTTTTCCACTTTTATCAGTCCATAAAGACTACTAGGCCCACTGGGGTCATTGGTACAGGTACAGAACACAGTTCAGTTCTCTTCTTTTTCCTCCTTCAATTCCCCTTTTATTTTTCCAGCATCAGATTTATTTATCTTGTAAAACCTTATAAAGTTAATTATCATACAGTATATACAGATTGAAAGTAGGCCAAAGAACACAGAAGACATGTAAGACAACCGTACTGAGTCGGCTTCTTTTAGACACACTGTCTGCTGCATTACAATGCTTTTTTGAGAGAGAGAGAGAGAGAGAGAGAGAGAATTTCTATAAGAGAAACCATGAGGTACGTAAGCCTGTGTGTCTGACTTACTTCACTTGATATTAGCGCTCAGACTTGAGGTGCATCCTTGTCCTACAGATGACCCAGGTATGCTTCATCTGAGTTTCTCTTCATCTCAGTCGGGGACAGAAGCCTGTGAGATGGTATCACTGTCACTTTCATAGCTATGCCTGTGCCCTGTGGGTTTCAGGTGTTTTCATGCTCCTTTCTCAGTTCTGCCCTGCTCAGCTTCATCACTCCCCCACCACCCCTTTGCAGGTCTCTGCCCTCTGCTCCTGACTTGCTCCTCTCCAAGCAGGTTGGTTACATCTGTGGCAGCGCTGGTGCTTGGCGTCCCAGTGTGGTCGCTATGCAGCCGCGGGCACAGACCCCAGACAGCAGCCTCAGCTGCCACTCCCAGCCCTCATTTGCCCCAGCCTGAAGGCAGGGTCACTTGGGCAAGCTGCAACCCCTTTTGAAGACTGTGAGCTTCTTGTTCCCAGGCCTTGCATCACATGCTAGGCAAGTGCTCCTTACTGAGCACATCCCAGCCCACTTCATTTCATGTCAAAGCAAGGTCTCACTGTGTAGTGCAGGCTGGCCTTGAACTTGGGACCTTCTTGCCTCGTCTCCAAGGGGTCACCACCATTCCTATGAGCCCCCTTGCTTTGGACTTTGGGTATATTCCTTAAATTATCATCAACATCCTCCTTTTTTAGCCCAGGATTTCCATGTAGAGTGGAGCAGTTTTACCAATTTAATGGGATCCTCCAACATGACAATTTTTTTCTGCTTTTATAAGATAACCCTACAAGATCAGAGAAAAGACCCAAGAAAACATGTAAACTATGCTTCCTGTCTGTCTGTCCTTCTCCCTGATAGAGAAGATTCTTTGGCCTCAGAACCATCAAAATGAAAGATGAAGCATTCCTTTCATTCAGAGCAGGTAACTGGGTCACAAGGAGATCTGAGGACAGCTTCCTAACGCCATAACTGTACCATAGTAGAAGTGCCCAAAAGCAGTGGGGAAGCATTTTTAGGTTGGTGCAGTGAAAAATGAACCTGAGGACTCAAAACTCTGTGGGATGATTTGTCCCGGGGACTCCTTTTAGAACAGAAAGGAAAGAGTCAACGCCAAGCTTCATGTGGAAATCAGAACAGTGCACTGTGGTCTTCCAGTGAAGCACTGGGAAGTCCAACCCAGTGCAGGCAGAAGCTGCTCCATCCCACGCAGTGCTTCTTGCATAGCTAGGTCTTGCTTCTCTTGCACTAGCAAGAAAGGCGATCCAAGAATTGCACATCACTGGCTGTAGACGTACTGCTGCAGTGCTGCAACTGGTGAGCTTCAGCTTTTGTGCTTGCATGAGGAACATTAAGAGTTTCTCAAAAATATTGAATCAAAAAATATGGACTAGGGGCCAGCCAGATAGCTCAGCGGACTAAAGCGCCTGTTTAGGCAGAGCACAGCAGCTGGAGCTCTGTGCTGTGCTGTGCTGTGCTGGCCCCACCCCCAGGGAGTGCTGAAATGTGGACATGGTGGTTTGAGCTTGTAAACCCAGCTGGAAACAGGAGAATCACTACAAGTCTGATCTACATAGTGAGACACTGTGGACCCTATAGACCCTGTACCAAATACATTAAAAAAAAAAAAAAAAGTGCAGGTTAGGGCCAGTGAGATAGCTCAGTGGACAAAGCGCCTGCTTTGGCAAGTTCAGGAACCAGGGTTCAATCCTCTGTCCCACAAGCTGCTCCAGCCCCGCCCCTGGGGCACGTTGAGCCAGTAACAGAGTCTGGGCATAGTAGCGCAGGCCTGTAATCCCAGCACTTGGGAGGCTGAAAACAGGAGGAGCACCATGAGTCCAGTCTGCATAGAGAGACCCTGTACCAAATACACAAATAAATAAAAACTAAAATATAGCAAGCTAAAACCAGGAGTTGTGGTGCATGCCTGCGATGCCAGCACTCAGGAGGCAGTCAGGAGAAATGCCGAGTCCAGGTGAGCTCCAGCTGGCCTGAATTTGAGGCCAGCTGAACTGCATAGCAAGACCTTGTCTCAAAACAAAAACAAAAACAAAAAAAGGAAAAAAAAATATAAGCTAAGAAAGCTTTAAGAGTATAGTTGAGGCAGGCATGGTGGCGCATGCCTGTAATCCCAGCACTTGGGAGGCTGAGGCAGGAGGATTGTTGTGAGTTTGAGACAAGCCTGAGCTACAAAGTGAGCTTAAGGCCAGCCTGAACTGCGTAAGACCCTGTCTCAAAAAGACCAAAAAAAAGAGTATAGTTGAGGGGCAACCCACTCAGGCCCCCCTCTGTCCCTCTCTGATAGAAGCTTTTCTATCAATAAAGTTTTTTCCTCAACCTCAAAAAAAAAAGTATAGTTGAATACTGATAAAATTAAAGGAGAAACAAACAAACAAGCTGGGCATGGTGGTGCACATCTGTAATCCCAGCACTCGGGAGATTGAGGCCGGAGGAGCATTGTGAGTTTGAGGCCTGTCTGGGCTACATAAGCAATCTCAAGGCCAGCCTGAACTGAATAGGGAGACTGTTTCAAAAATAAATAAATAAATAAATAAATAAATAAATAAGTAAAATCTGTACTCAAATCTTGCTGGTACCTGAAGATAGAGGGAGAAGGAAGCAGAAAAATAATTAAAATGTCTCACACACATGCACCAAAATCCTTGAGGTGTGTGACCATTACGTACCACAAATAGGAGCTAATAAAAATTTTTAAAATCTTGCTGAAATTAGACAACAGGAGGAAATAAAAGGGATATGAACAAGAAAAGAAGAAAAAAATCTTGTTGACAAATTGTTACAGTCCTTTTAGGAAGTAATATGGCTAGATACATAACCAAAAAAAAAAAAAGTTTATTTCTTAAAACTGTGAAGGCTGCTCCTAGAAATCTATGCCTTGGAAATATCAACAGGAGGCTGAAGCCACGAGCATGAACTTACCCAGGTATGCTACAGCGAAATAGCAACACACTCAGCCTTTGTGAACTGTCCTTTGTGTTTCAAGCCAGTGTAAGGAAAGGTTACTGAGAGAGAGTAAAACAGCTCACAGAAAGTAACACATGGCTCTAGAACTGGAAACCTGTGGAGTTCAAGACACTAAACTGTTGCCATCCACAACCTCTTACTCCCAGCTCCAATCCCTGGCCTAAGGGAAGCTCAGGTGCTCTTTTAACTATGCTTCTGCCAAACTATTTCTTTGGTCTCAAGTTCACTTGTCCTCAAAAGGATCTGATTATTTTCTTTCTTTCTTTTTAAAATTTTTTTCTATTTATTTATTGGATACAAGGTCTCATTACACAGTTCAGATTCTAGTAATCCTCCTGTCTCAGCGTCCCCAGTGCTGGGATTATACACATGCACTGCCACACCTGGTTTCAGAGCTAGCACAGAGCTCCTGCAGTTCCAGGATGGGACAGCATGCAGTACTGGGGATTGAACCCAGGTCTTTGCACTTTCCAAGCAGGTGCTTATACTACTGAGCTATCTCTCTAGCCTTTTCTTTTTTTTAAAGAGGGGGAAAGGAGAAAAGGGTTATTTCAGCTTACAGTTTTCAGACATTCAGTCCATAGTGGGCTGGCTCCAAGCAGGATGACCTGACACAGGGACATGGCAGAGGAAAAAACAGTTTATGACAAGCAGGCAGAAGACAATGAAGCAGCAAGCAGCAGCCAATCTGATTATTCTCAGTATTCACTACATCAGTTAGGGGTCGCAGTTGGACAGAATTTTCACACAGACTACATTATGGATCGCTGACCAGGACCCAAGGCCCATTAGCAGCAGCAAGTGTAGCAAGGTCATGTGGTGTATTTATTTTCCCTACTCTGAAGGCTATATGAGTTTTGCAATTTAAAAGATAAAAGTGCAGCACTACAACTGAAGCAAAAAGATAAAGTCATCTGGGTGTGGCAGCACACGCCCATAACTCTACACTTTGGAGGTTGAGGCCAGAGGATTGCTTTGAGTTCAAGGATACCCTGGCTGACATAGTAAGTTCAAAGCCAACCTGAACTGCGTAGCAAGACCCAAGCCCCCCCCAAAAAAAAAGCTTAAGAAGATAAAATTAAAAAATTCTTCATGAGTATCACTTATATACTTGTAAAGTTGCCTCCAAATTGTCCATTCTTTTGATAAAAATGTGACCATCTTCTGTCCTGTATGACTCATATTTGCAGACAGACTTCTAAAATTAGGAGTGGCCACAGTCCAGCAAAGAGATAGTTCATTATGTAACAATTACTGAGATTCTATAATAAGAAATATGATTCATTTGTTTCTCATTTCATGCCCCTGAACAAATATGTTCTTTTATTAGTCCTCAAACGTGGCTATAGAAAGAGACGAACATGCATCACGCTGGCAGACAAGGTGCCAAGAGAGGTTAATCCATAGCTCCATCAGAAAAAAAAATCTAGAGGAGTTGCACATGACCTTTTGTTTATTTGTTTGCTTAAAAGTTTTTTGGGAGGGCCAGCGATATAGCTCAGTGGGCTAAGTGCTTGCTTAGGTAAGCTCAGCAGCCAGGGTTGTTTTTTTTTGTGTGTATTTTTTTGTTTTTTGTGTTTTTTTTTTTTTTTGTCTTTTTGAGACAGGGTGTCACTATGCAGTTCAAGCTGGCCTTAAGCTCATTTTGTAGCTCAGGCTGGTCTCGAACTCACAACAATCCTCCTGCCTCAGCCTCCGCAGTGCTGGGGTCACAGGCCTGCGCCACCACGCCCAGCTCCTTTTTTTTTTTTTTTTTTGCAGAACCGGGGATTGAACTCATGCTCTTGCGCTTGCCAGGGAAGTGGCCAGGGTTTGATCCCTGGTGTGCATGCCACGCTGCTGAGTCGAGCAATGGAGTCCGGGCATGGTGGGGCGTATCTATAATCCCAGCACTAGGGAGGCAGAAGTCAGGAGGATTACTATTAGTCTGGGCAGCATGCACACAAAAAAACCCAAAAAGTTTCTTGGGGAATTGGTACTGGCACTGAGATACATAACCAGCACTTTTTAATTTGTTTATTTTGAGACACAGTAATTCATTAAGTTGCTGAGATTGGGCTTGAATTTCTGATCCTCCTGCCTCAGCCTCCCAGATTGCCCATGGTTTCTTTTTTGTTTTGCAATGTTGGGGATTAAACACAGATCCTTGCTCATGCTAGGCAAGCACCAGACTCTGAACTGCGTTCCCAGCTCAGGGGACCATGTAACCCCTGCGCAAAATGAAGAGTATGAAAAGCATAGGCATGAACAAGATCAAGGAAGCACCTGGGAAGCAGAGCATGGTGGTACACGCCTGTCACCCCAATGTTCCCGTGGCTGAGGGGGAGAACTGTGAGTTCAAGTCCAGCCTGGGCCACTTAGCAATTTAGCAAGGCTCTGCTTCAAAATAAAAAATAAAGGCTTGGTGAAAGCCCTGCATTCATTTCCTAGTAGCACACAAATAAATAAATAAATAAATAAATAAATAAATAAATAAAACATAGCAACTTGGAATAAATTTAGCAAATAAGTAAATAAATGTAACAGTAGGGGCTGGGGAGGTGGCTCAGTGGAATAAGTGCTTCCCTGGCAAGCACAAGGGCCTGAGTTCAACCCTGGATCCCCCAAAAAAACAAAGTAGCAGTAAGGAAAGGGGCATAGAAAAGCAATGAATAGAAATATGCACAAGTTCTTTCCATTAGCATGTTCTGTTTTGTTTTGTTTTGAGACTGGGTCTTGCTATGCAGTTCAGGTTGGCTTTGAACTCACTATGTAGCCCAGGGTGGCCTTAAATTCAAGGTAATCCTCTGGCCTCAGCCTCCCAGTCTCCCAGAATAACAATTTATTTTTAAAAACCAATGTATTAAAAGAGGCTAAAACAATACAATGAGGTGTGTAAATAGAAGTTTAGGAAACAGCTAACTTCATTTTTATTTATTTATTTTTTATTTTATTGAAGTACAAATATCAATGAGACAGTTTTAAGACACCGTAACAGGACGGATTCGATAAGTTAATACATTGCAAACTGTTTTCATGATGTTTTGGTATCGTACAAGGTGCATACATGATATTATACTTACATACATTATTATACCATATGTCTCTTATCATTAAATAAAGAGAGTGTAGCTGTTTATGTATCTTATTTTTTATACCTGAATTACATCAAAGATTCAATAATTAATACTTTCTACCTTGTTATTTTCCTAGTGGTTGTCCATAGTACTAGAAGCTGACATAATACCCTGTCCAAACACCATCAGTACAAATCTTGCCTCTCCTAGGATTATGTAGAAGCACAGCGTTATCTATCCCAACTGTACTGTCCATACACACACATCATGATTCTTCCTTTCTATACCCCTTCCTTTGTCTACACCTGTCAGAGATGGGCACTCCACTGTCATTCAACCAATTTGGGTGCCTGCACTCGATGACACAGTCCAACGCAGCCAACTTCAGATGTGAGAGTCCAGCGTGGAGCTGGAGACAGCTGGGGAGCTCTAAGGAGCCCCCAGGAGTCAGGAAGCAAAGCAGGACATGACCCAGTGCACGCCGGGAGTCCCAGCAGGGAAACCAGGTTTCTAAAAAAGAGAAGAATCTGGAGGTGGATTGTTGGAAGGGTCCTATATCAGTG
>PVKA01028355.1:0-29472 GCA_004027165.1 Ctenomys sociabilis
CGCACCCCAGGAGCACTTTACCTCTACTAACATCACAGCGACCCAGGGCAAAGCATCTGGGGACCATGTCATAAAACAACGTTCACACAGGGGACAAAACTAGTGCATCCTGAGTCTCCAGCGTGCCTCCCATGCTTGAGCAAACCCTAGCAAAGGTTCTTTCCTCTTCGTCCCCTGGATTTCATCTGCTGTATCCTGTGTCTCCAGTGCTACCACGTGTGGCACTCTGTGGCCTTTGCCTTGGCCATGAGACCTCTCTCAGCCTCCGTGGTCCTCTCATGGACGCAGCTCACTGACCATGATGTGGAATCCTGGAACACAAATGTCAGCCTCCCCCAAATTACCTTTCCCAGAATAACTCTTCAGCAAGTGCCTGCACCCTTGGGCCTCCTCGGTGAGCAGTGAATGTAACCCGGGGAGGGGACGCTGAGAGGGGCCATGAAGGTGCACGTCCCACTGCGCAGGCTCCATGCACTGCACCTGCTAACGACAATTTGCCACCGCTGTGACCCACCTGTGTACACAATGGCCACCTCTTTGTCTTCTCAAGGAAGAGCTTATCAGGGAAACAGATCTTCCAGTAAAGTACTTTAGGGAGCACACTTTGCCTCCACAGAATGCAGTGCGGCTCCTCCTCCTTCAGTGCAAATACACAGCCAGGAATAACGAGATGTCAGGTGTGTTCATCAGGTGATAGACACAGCCCTGTTACACAAATGAAAGAGCTTCTGAGAAACAATATCCACAAGAAAGCGGTAACGTTCTGTGGGAGATGAGGGAACACAATGATTTTAGCCTTCTCCAAACTAATGGCAATACAAAATTTTAAACTAAAATGTGTAAAATATTTTTGATTAAGTGAAAAAGATCAAAATTTGTAGAAAATATTAAATAAAAAGGACCGATATATACAAGATACTTCCAAATGTTCTCTGATTAAAAGATTTTGAAAGAAACAAAAAAGAAGACAAAAAAAAAAAAAAATAGTGTAAAACTTGTCAAAACTTGCCCTAACACTAAGACACTTAATTTCTAAACTGAAGGAGCCTTGTCAAATGCCAAGGAGGCCCTGAATGAAGAAATACTAACATGCAGAAACTGATTCATAGAATTTCACAACACAAACTACAAATAAAAGATCATAAATTTTCTATAGAGAAGGGAAACATGGTGTTTTCTGCAACAGCACATAAATCAGACTTTTCTTCTGTAAGAATGGATTCTAGAAATTGTGAAGGAAAACGGTGCTCAAGCTAGAATCCATATGTGCTGGTCAGCTTTCTCCCAGAAGGCGCAGCCACCCCTCCCCCCAGTGGAGCGGAGAGGAGTCGTGGTCCAAGGGGGATCAGTCCACGGTCAGATGCCGCAAAGGCAGAAACATCATGGCAGGGGAATGTGGCAGAGGAGAGCCGCTTAGTTCATGCAGATAGGGAGGGGGCAGGGGAACAGCGTCACAGAGGAGGGGACAAGGGCCACAGTTCAACACACTAACAACAACCTGAATCTGCTCAGGTCAGCCTCCACCCAGGCCTCTCAAACACTGCTGCAGGAAGACACCTGCTCAGCTGCCTGCAAGGAAGCCCTCAGCAGTCCAACCTGGAAGTCCAACAGGCCTGGCTCCATCTGTGAGCCTGGGTTTCCAGAATGAACGCTAAACTCAACCTGACCTGCGCAGGTGTGGTGAGAACACGGGACGTGAAGACTGTTTAGGACAAACGACTTCGAGGCTCTTTATTGGAGCTTCACTCGGGATCACAACACCTGCAGCCTGTCCATGGGGTTGTGCAACCTGCATCCCTATAAATACCGCTGCGCTCCAGCCTCTGCACGCCTGTGCTGGCTCAGCTTCTGAGGGAGTGGTGCTCTCTTTCCCAGAGCTAGGCCAAGCCAGCTGGGGACCATGAGCACCCACTGCCTCCTGCTGGTGGCCTTCTGCCTCCTTGACCTCCACGTGGCCCCAGGTAAGCCTCAGGACCACTGAGTCACAAGCCCAGGTGTGCAGGTCTGAAGCGGGAGAGCACCCTAGAGCTCAGTGGCCTGTAGCCAGGAACCGCAGGATCACCCTGCACGAGCCTGGCGATCACAAGGCTGCTGGGCTGCCGGGCAGCAATGCCAGGCCCCTTTCACTTTCCTGGGCTCCAAGTCACACATGCTGTGAGGGGAGTCCTCCTGTCTGCAGGAGGCTCCTCTCACGGAGAGGCCCACCTCCTAGAGGACTGGCTGGCCCCTCCTGGTGACTCACTGCAGACACGGAGACACGAGTCCTCCCACCAGACCAGCTCAGCCTGGGCTGGGACTCAGCTCTGTGTGGGCCACAGGGAACCACAGGCACCTTCCCCTTTCTGGAGATCCCAGGCCTCTCCTCCAGTCTGGATCTCCCCAGTTCAGGGGAGGCTGATTCAGGCCCCAGAACATCAGCCTCTCTATGGCAGAGCAGCGTTGTCACCTATGCAAAGGAAGGTGGCCCCTGCAGAGGTCACCCGGGACACATTTCTGTCCCAGCTTGTCCCTCACAGTGATCTGCACCAGGTCATGAGTCTCTGAGCCTCAGTTTCCTCATCTGCAGCATGGCAGAGTTCAACCCAATCTGCAGCTGCAAACTCCCTGCCAGCCCTGTGTGTCCCTCTCTGGGTGTCACGGTGTTCCGTGGATTTCTCTGGATGAGTTCACTTAGCAAGAACCCTGAACACTAAAGCACGGCTCTCATTCTACTTCTTGTGACCAGTTAAAGAGGTGGAGGAATCCATGTAAAAAGCTGCAAAAGTTTTTCTTCAAAGAATGAATATTCTTTGAGGGGCGTGGCGGCACAGGCTCCGTGGTGCCTCTGCTTCGCTTGCCTGTGAGCGCATGCTTACCGAGTAGCAGGAGGAGAATGCCTTGTCGCATTTCTAATGTGAGGAGTCCTACATTCCCTGCTGCATCTGAACATGACCTCCAGTGCTTATGCAACCTCAGCCAGAGCCTGTGTGCCCGGGCTGTGCAGGGACAGCCGCCCTCCCAGCCGTCATTCCTAGGGCAGCACAGAGCTGGGCCCAGAGCAACACCGGGAGGCTCCGGGTCCCGCAGGCCACACTGTTGGCAAGGATGGCACAGGGCCCTGGTGGCGCCTCTGTCAGCGAGGGGTTCTCCACTCAACCTCTAGAAAGAACAAGGGAAGAGCCCACCCAGGTAAAAGCCAGGCGGCTCTGAGCACCAGGCCTCAGCCAGAGCACGCCTCTGAGCAGGTGCAGCTGCCCTGCCATCCTCCTGCGGCCCTCGTTGGGCACCAAGCCTTGTTTGTGGCTTCTCTCTGGAAGAGCAAGTGTAGATAGACTCCCTGCAGTCCTATGTGGCAGAGACTGTGGTACCCCCTCCTACCTCCTGGGATGCTGTCGGCTGCCTCACAAAGCTCCCTGCACTGTGTAAACTAGGGCTCCAGTTTCCCATGGTTGCTTTTTATTTTGGCAGAACCAGGGGCCCTTCTGCTCACCAGGCAAGCTCTTATTCTATTGGGCCATCTCCATGGCCCCTGCTTTTATTTTTAGTAAGGTGGAAACAAATCTGGGCAGACAGAGCCCCATCTCACTCAGCTCCTGGCTAGGACCTTGCCCTTCCTTGAGCACAGCACACATGCTGGATTACAGCCTAGAAGGACCCCATCGGAGCCTCCCACTCCTCTCCCATGTCCACTCCCAGTCTGTGGATGGAGGTGGACACGGCAATTTTGATGGGACAGGAATCAGCCTGTTGCTCCCACCGCAGGTTGTAGTAAGTCCGGCTTGATGGTCATTCACCCAGAATACCACAGAGCATCTTTGCTGCCTTTGGGATACAGCTGAAGACTAGACTAGGAACCTTAAGAAACTGGGACTCCCAGTAGGGTGAATTCAAACTGGCAAAAGGTAGAAAGCCTTTGCAGAACAGCCATAATTTCACCTGACAGCAAAGAATCAGAGTTTCTAGCAGTACAGTGGTGAGGATGGTGGGGGAGGGGAAGTCACGCCAGAGCAGCCCTGTGACAAGAGTCACTGAGGCAGGGCGTGCTCTGGTTAGCACAGCCCTTAGTCATTTGGAGGGCATAGTCTGGAGCAGCCTTGTGACAAGAGTCACTGAGGCAGGGCGTGCTCTGGTTAGCACAGCCCTTAGTCATTTGGAGGATAGAAGACATAGTCTGGGAAAAGCACCATGAGGTCCAAACTCCTTAGCATCTCTGACAGCAGAAAGCCCCCTCGAGGCACACCGTCTCTCCCCAGGACTCAGCTCCTCACACAGCAAAGTCACTTGGAGCCCAAATGACCCCTTACGTGTAAATTCTCTCTTGAGAGAGAGAATTGTTGCCTGTCACAATTATCCGCCCACCTCTCCAACATCTGAAGTCGCTGTCACCAGCAGCCAAGACTGAACTGCCCTGCTTCCTCCTCGCAGGTGCTGGTCTCCTCGCAGGCCTCAATACCAAACTTGACCCAGGACCCAGTATCTCCGACAGCGAGAAGTGCCTCATGGATGGAGGATCTTGTGTCTACTACAACTGCCCCATCTATTCCAAAATCCTTGGCACCTGCTACGATGGGGAGGCCAAATGCTGTGCCTGAGCTGACAGGGATTGGAGAGAAGATGCAGAAACCAGTGTAGGGCCTGTAATCACTGCTCTAATAAAGACCTCGGAAGCAATCATCCTCAGGCTGAGCTAAGTTTTGTGTCTCAGGTTGGACGAACCTAAGAACGTGTGGGTGGGAGTGTGGGTTTAGCATGGGCGACAGGCCAGTCCACAAAGCCTGCCCACACCTGAGGAATAGCGGTCCTGTGGGGGACACTGAGGGCCTCTGTGAGATGGAGGCACCCGCAAAGCCCAGCAAAGACAGATGCTGGACCCCAGGGCCTGACGGGGGTCTGTATTTCCTTTATAGGAGGACTTCATTTGTGACTATTAAAATTACCTCCAAGCGTGGCCTTGTCTGCCTCTGGTCCTGCCTTCCTGTCACACTTGACAACGCCCTTGTGAGGCCAGCCAGTCGCCTCTGGAGTCCTCACGATGGAGCTCAGGTTGTCATGGTCCACATATATCTGACACAGCGACTTCATGGTCTGCTTGCGTCCCTTACACACACAGAAAATGTGCTCCTGACAGCAGCATCTGATCCCAGCACTCACCGGAGCCCTTCCTTCTCACTGAGCTGCGGCACTGAGTGCAGGCTTGGTGGGAAGCCCACATCCAGACACTCGGGCCTGCGGCTCGTTGACAGAGCTCTCACCACCAGCATGGGGAGGGCAGGGCCTGACCTCCTTCCTGAGCTCTACAGCAAGATCAATCAATGAATCGAGTGGGCTGACCTCCCTTGATGCTTTCCCCTCTCAAGTGGCTTTCCCCATATTCATGTCCAAGATTTCATTTTGCACAAGTCACAAAAATAAAAGTTTTTGTGACAGATGGCACTTTTTCATGGGTCATACTTTGTCCTAGCCTTTAGGGGCCTTGGGGTCATCATAGGACTTGAAGGTTAACATCTCAGAGCAGAGATATGGCCGGGACATTTGTGCTGTCATTGCTGGAACAAATACCTGACAATCAAAATGAGGGAAGGAAAGGTGTATTTAGCTCACAGTTACTGGAGATTTCAGTCCATACTCAGCTGGCTCCACGGCAGAGGGGCACAGGGCAGAGAGCAAATGACAGAGGCAAAGAGCAGAGAGCAAAATGGAGGAGCAACAGCAAGCCCATCTCTTTGTCTCTCTTGGGTTACTTTCAGGCCATTCACCCAAGTCTGAGAAGTGCTCACACCCATAATCCCAGCAGCAGTCATACTCCCAGTGAGTCATGAGTTAATCAGAAACTCTCGGAGTCTGCCCCATGACTGCATGAGACTTTGGGGCGAAGCCTAGACATAAACCATAACAATGACAAAGTTCCAAAGATGCTCCACAGGGACCAGCAGAGCGCCTGCCTCGGAGGATGCCGTCTTCACTGTAAAAGGTTGTGACAAGTGCAGGGAGCCTGGAGAGGCGGGTCTTACTGACAGTACACTCTCCAGAATGGAGGGACTCACTGGGCCTAGGCTCACAGTACGGCCTCACACTACGATTTTAGCTTTCAGGATTCCAGATTTGCCCATCAGCACTTTCCTTAAGAGATTACACACTGTGAGTCTAATAATTAGATTCATGTTGTAATAAAATCACTCAGAGAAAAACCCTGGGCTTAATTTTCAGAATTTTTAGCCCCTTTAATTCTATAATACAAAAAAATCAGCTCAAAATGCAAAATAACTTACACACAAAACATAATATTAAAAAGTATTAGAATAAAAGAGTGACAGCATTGTTTGGAAAATAGTTGCTTAGCTCTGACCCCCAAAAGACAGACATTCAAATCACAGACAAACAAAACTGTATCATGTTTTAAAACTCTAGCACATGAAAAACAATGATGAAAATAAAGAGAAAAGCCATGGATTAAGAGAAAATATTTGCAAACTATAAAATGGCTTATAGAGAGCCCTTCCCGGCCCTCATTAAAAGTCATTGGAATTCTACTGAGCTAATTCCAGCCTACCACTTGCGGTGCAGCCCATGGGGAGAATAAAGACACGAAGGCGTGGATGTGGCTACGGGCAGCCAAGAGGCCCTAAGTCCAGCCATGCTGGTGGCCACGTGGAGCAAATGCCTCGAACCAGGGTTAGAACTGCATTTTATTCAGTCAGGAAGGAGGAGTGGTATGAGGATGAAAGAGTGAGAATTACAAAAAGTAGCTGAGTACGATGAGCAGGGATAGGTAGGAGGCCCAGAATCTCCTCTCCTCCAAGCACAATGAAAAATGTACAGTGGATAACCTGCATAACATAACTGCAGCGGCAATAATCTGCATAACATAACCTCAGTGGAACAACCTGCATAACATAACCGCAGCGGCAATAATCTGTATAACCTAACCGCAGTGGCAATAATCTGCATAACATAACCGCAGTGGAATAATCTGCATAACATAACTGCAGCAGCACCTGATGTCTTGCGGTTGGTGCTTCAGCTCCCACCTGCAGCCCTTTGCATCCTGGGACCTCATAGCCTCTCATCTAGAGAATCCATCACAACTTACTGCATGGAGCAAAGCTCCCCGTCCTGCCCTGGCTCACATAGGCTTCCTTGAGAGCAGGAGAGGTGGGGAAGCACTCTCCTGTCACCTAGGCCCACAGACAACACAGCAGCACCTCAGCTGGACGGGTCATCAGCGCTCAGAGCCTCCTGAGGTGCTAGGAGCGGCCTGGCCTGCTCTGCAGAGACCAACACGTGGAAGAGGAGCCTGACTTGCGTGACACGCATCTCAGTGTTCTTCTTTCAAGAAGAGCCATCCAGACGGTCATCCACGATGTCTTCTCTTGGTTATCTTGTCTTGCTCAAAATCCTAAGGCCCAATGTTAAAAAAACAGCGGTTTATTTGTCTCAGAGTTAGTAGTTGTTTTAGTCCATGCTTGGCTGGCTCCCAGGCAGCGTGGCACGGCAGAGGGGAAACAGTCCGTGGCAGGGCAGACAGGAGGCAGCAAACCAGCAAGCAGCCAGCCATGGCAGCTAGTGACAAGCCACTCTCTTTGTGTCCTTTATATCCCACCCAGCATACCCACCCTTAGGCTTACACCCAGGGAGGACCGCAGTAATCCCAGCATCTCACCATGACTCAAGGCCATCACCACATATTTGAGCCCAGCACCACACATCCTAGATCCACCCACCCCCTGAAAGCTGCATCTATGACTACGTGAGGCCTTGGCGGGGGCTGGGGGATCTGAACACAAGCCACGGGGTTTAATATCAAAAAATAAATAAGGAACTGAAACAACTTAACAGCAAAGAAATAATCTGACTGAAATAAGCAAAATTTGCCCAAAGACATTCCCAAACCACAACAGATATCAGTGGACATTTCTTGAGAAACTAAAAATAGAAATTCCATTTGACCCAGCTATTGCTTTCTTGGTGTCTTCGAGAAATATAAAATCATCCTGCTGCTCTGATAGATGTTTGAATAACAGCACTGCTTTTGATCGTTGTATCATGAAAATGACCTCTAGGTTCGTCAGCAAAAGAATGGACAAAGACGATGTGCTATCTGTACACGACGTAGCACTACTCAAGCTTAAAAGGAGATGAATTTGAGGGATTTGTGGCAATGGGTGGCTCTTGAGACCATGATGCTGTTGGAATACGTCAGTCACAGAGCTTAAATGCTGTTAAAAAAATTTTAAAGAAAAAGAAAAATCTCAAGTGCTGAAGAGATAGCTCCGTGGGTTAAGGCACATGCTTAGGCAGGGGCGGGGACCAGGCTTGGATCCCTGGTTCCTCATGTGGTGTTGGCCCAGCCCACAGCAGAAAGCTGAGACACAGACTGGGATGGGGCGTGGGGCACCTACCTGTAATCCCAGTGCTTAGGAGGCTGAAAACAGGAGGATTAAGGTGAGTCTGACCTGTGAAGTGACACCCTGTAGGCCTTGTGACTAAAAGAAATGAGAGAGAGAGAGAGAGAGAGAGAGAGAGAGAGAGAGAGAGAGAGAGAGAGAGAGAGGAAAAGAAAAGAGAAGAGAAGAGAAGAGAAGAGAAGAGAAGAGAAGAGAAGAGAAGAGAAGAGAAGAGAAGAGAAGAGAAAGAAAAAAAGAAAAGAATCTCTCTTCCTACCTAAGGAGCCCACCACATGCTAAAACTATGAGTGTGTGGTCTAACACCATTGACTGTTCCCCACAAATGCGGTCAAGTCTGGTCTTACCCTCCCATTGCTGGCTAGCTGACTTCTTAATGTAAATTAAAGATGTTTGCATTTTCAATATTGCAAAGTCTCTGTAAGGTGAAATATACAAAGTATAAGCAATGAGAAAACACAGCAGAGCCCATGTTCACAATAAGGGAAAGAGACTCCACAGATGCTAGGAGGGTCTGTGTAGACTGGAAAAGGAAACCTAAGGCATGGCAAGGGAAATACAAGGTGAAGGCACCGTGCGCCTGTGTGCTGAGCTCCCAAGTGGAAGGGAAGCGCTACGCACTCACAGTCGTGTGCTAGTGGAAAGGAACTACGCCCTTCTGCCCACGAGTGCTTCAGGGGCTGTCCAACTGTTGCACTGCCCATACCTAGAGCACCCACGCCACCACAGGCTGCTGATCACCACGGAGAGCTCTGAAAGGCTCAGCACCATTCTCCCGCCTACTAGAAACAGAACCATAAGTGTCTGTGGATTAATCGGATTGGAAACTCTGCTTCAGTAACACCAAAACCACTCAGAAAAACCAACTTTAGGATGCTGTTCTCCTAGAGGGACCTCACACGCAGTAGCAAAGCCGTCCTAGAAAACGTTCTCCCAAGAAACAGAGTGTGTGCGGAGGGGCTTTCTGCGGGGAATCAGCCCTGCGGGTGGGAAGGCTTGGTGGCTGAGGCGCGATGGGAGAGGGAAGCACCCTGCAGGGAGGCCCCAACCAGTATGGCTTCGGCCCACATGGGCACTGCTAGCAGAATTTCTCCCCTCATCACAGAGCTTCACAGTGAGTTTCCTGGTCTTCAACTGACTGACTGAATGAGGTTCATGTACTCTAGGCAGACTAATTTGCTTTCTTTGAAAACTACCAATTTGAAAGACGAATATACCTTATTTTCTACATTTTATAGTGATTTAGTACTATAAAAACTGCAGAATCCTTCAGGCTAGGGATAAGGTGCCACCCCCGTGCCCCAGAATTAGCCAGTTCTTACAGTAGCAAGGGACAGGTCAACAGTATGCCAAGGACACAGGACACTTCAATGGTGTGCCTCACATAAGCTTTGTTGTAAAAGCTTCAGGTCCAGGGACAAGGTACAAGGGCCACCTGGCTGACTGAAACCACAGAGATTATCCACACCAGCCCAAGCTCCACCCTCCACCCTGGCCTGCGTTTGCTGAGGAAGGCCCAACATGTGTGCCAACCTGTCCACCTCCGGCTCCCATCCTCACTCCTGACAAGCAGGGGGCGCTGGGTCATCTGCCAGGCCTGACTCTGGAACCCATGAGAGTTGTAAAGCTTGTGTTCTTGAGCCTTCCCTGGGTCCTGCTGTGCACACATGTGACTGCCTATAACATAAGCTCATGGAAAGCAAATGTCAACCTACTTTGTCCAAATTGCCCCTTCCTCTGCGGCATCTTCCACAAGAACGAAGACCATCTTAGCAATCAGACTGTCGACATTCCAGAAAATGTCAACATCACTCCAAAAGGATGCACAGCTTTTGTGAAGGGCCCTAGAGGAGCTCTATGGAAGGACTTTACCACACTGACATGGAACTCAGTCTCCTTGGGAAGAAAAAGAAGAGAAGAAGCTTGGGGTTGACAAATAGTGGGGAAACAGAAAGAAGCTGGTGACCACCCGCACGATCTGTAGCCATGTGTAGAACATGATCAGATATACAAAATAGTAAGGATAGAGACAGTGAGAAGAAATATTTGTACTAATAATGTTTGTGGACAGGATATCACGTCTGCATCTTGTACTATGAGTAATTACTATGAAGACAACAATATATAATGTATAATTACTGAAGCTGTCCTATTAATCAGTTTTGGAACAGTCTCATTGCTATTTGTTTCTCAATAGAATTAATAAAAAATAAATAAATAAATTGGACTGCAGAAAATAAATAAATTCCACCCAAAAAAGAACACGATAAAGGGGTCACGCTGGCCTTCTGTTACAAAATGAGGTCGATGTGTGCTCACTTCCCCCACAATATCATTATTCAGGAGAATGGGTCTCTTGTTGAAATCTGGAATTTTGTGAGGGAAAAATACATTCACCGAGTTCATATGAGGGCAGGTGCTGCTTGCTCAGTATCTCAAGCCCACAAAGATGAGTGAATCCCTGAAGGAAATGACATTGAGCTTGTTTCAAATTCAACTTCTTTGATTCAGCAAGCCACAGCAGTCAGAATCAGGGGTTTCAGATCATTTTTTGGATGATATCTATGTTTCTGAAAAGGGAACAGGTCAGCAGCCAAATGAATAAAACCCAAGTAATCATCCAGGCACAGAAACAACTTTAGCATTATAAAGTCAATCTGTAATATTTTCATGAGACAATAAAACATATTTATTGGAAAAAAAGAAAACTACCCTTTCCAACAAACGGCCAGGATAGTTTCTCATCAAATTGGCAACCCTGCCAAGCCTAGGTGACAAATAAGTTTAACCGTCAGAAGAGCTGCAAGGTTGCCATGGAAACGCACCCTCTGCTGGGCAAGCTCCACACGCTGCACCTGAAAACGAAAATTGCTCACCATGGTGACCTCTCCACTCACAGAACGCCCAGCTGCTTTTGCAGCTCAGAGAAGCTCTTATCGCGTCGGTGACCGTCCGTGAGACCTTCAGAAGCATATCCGCCTCCGGAGAACGCAGCGCTCGTTCTTCAGCACAAATACACAGATGAGAATAACAGCAGGGACACTCCTCGTGTGATGGACAAAGTACACAAATGTAAACGGCTTCTGAGGAATCGCATTGGAAAGACAATCATAAAAGGCTCTGGGAAAATGTCAGAAGCAGAAATAACATTTATCCATTTATTACTGAACTAAACTGATCATGTTATATTTGAGTTAGTCCAAAAGCACAAAAGATAAAAAAATGAGAAAAATGTCATAAATTGAACATATCCTCATGAAGATCTCTCATCAGTTATGAAAATGGAAGGCAGCATAAAATAGGCATTTCATTCTCAAAAACATGGAAGTTTTCAAAAAACAAAGAAATATATTTTTGTCTGAAAAAGAGTGTACCAAATGTCAGGAAAGAAACTGAATGGTAAAACTGAACCTAGACCTCCAGCAGAATTTCTCCCCTCATCACACAGCTTCAGAGTGCATTTCCTGATCTTCAACTGAACTTCAACCTAGACCTCTAGGTTCAGTTTAGCAAATTCAAATTTAAGAAAAAAGGAAAGATTCTGACTTTTTCATGGTGAAGAGAAAATGCAGAGTCTTTTCCAAAGTGCATACATATTCGAGCACCAGACTGTTCTTCTCTCACTATGACTTCCAGAAGATCGTGAGTGCGAATTTCCCAGGGCAAATGATGCTGCAGTTACGATCTGTGCGACTCCAAATGTCTGTGATCCTCCGAAGTTTCCATCAACTCCGACCTGCTGCCATCACCGTGCTCTCAGTGTGCTGTGCCCTGAAGACGTTCGAGTCTGTGTCTGCAGTCGCTTTTGAAGCCCGTACCACCGAGGACACGAGAGCTGGGGCGACATTCTAAGTCTAACTATAGCACCTATTGTCGTGTGGAAGTGTAGCAGGAGCCTGGTCATTCTGTGTCTGCCTGGGCTGCCCTAGCAAAATCACCACGGTTGAGGTGGCTTCAACAGCAGCCACAAAGTCTCATGCACCATCATCCCGAGGACAAGCCAGCTAAGCTCTGCTGCTGCTCCCACAGCCCCACACTCCGATGGACCAGCAGTCCTGGCTCCTGCAGAGAAGGCGTCTGCCAGGAGCCACCCAGTGGGCCTGGCCAGCCCTGCCCCTCATTCAGTGAGACACAGGTGGACCCTCCGCTCCGGCACAATGGAGAGACCATGGAGAGAAACAGTGCTGGCCGTGCCCAGAAAAGAGAAAATACTTAACACATGAGACCACTTCCTGTCCCCCAGCAACAGAAGCCCGAGCTTCGTGCTCCAGCCCAGAGATGACCTGGCTTCGTGAAGGATCAGCCCTGAGTGTGTGGACAGAGAGCTGGGACAAGGGGTCTGCACATGGACGCGCCAGGACAGCTTCTGTTCTGCGAGATTCCGCTTTTCTTCAGCCCCTAAAGACAATACACACAGCGTCAGAATGAAAGCCACTTTTCCCAGCAGCTCAAGCCACGTACTCGGCCACTACCAGTGCAGCCCCTGGATCCTGGGGTGCGCGTCATGAGCGCCTCCCTTGGGTGATCAGAGGCTGGCTATGGGCCTTGCAAGCGAGAGCACTCACTGTGACACCAGAAAGATGCTGCAGGGAGAGTCAGAGCTGAAAACCTTTTTAACAGACTTAGAATCGACGAGGCCCTGAGAGACCAGTGAGCAGCTGCCACTGCACCAGATGGACAGGGCCGCCCCACGGCGCCAGCGCAGCTGCCCTCTGGGCCCCCATGGCCAACCCTCCTGGGACTCAGTCAGGAACTCCAGGTGCGTTTTTGAGGAAGCTGACATGGTGCTGGAGGAGGGAGTCCTACAGGGGCAGAGAAAGGAGAGCAAAGCTTCCGGCTGAGGAAGAACACTTCACCTCCAGGCCAGCTCAGCTGTTGCCCAGGGAGTGGTGACACAAATACACACGGGGGCCACCACAGCCAGGACCAGCACCCAGGGCCCACTTGGGCTTTGCCCTCCTCCCAGGGCCTCTCGGAGCTGTTGCCACCAAGGGACTCTGTGAGCTGAATGCTGGGGCCCCTCAGCCCCTCCAAACCTGGACAACAGGCAGGACTGGCGGGAGACACCAACCCCAGGTGTCCAGGCTGACAGCAAAGCTCAGCCCAAGACACACAGAGACACTGTGACCACAGGACTTGGACACTGCTCAGGGCAAACAGCAGGGGAGTTACTTACTAGCACTTCCCTGTGGGTGGCACCACCCTACCTGGCCTGCCAAGGAGGCCGCACTGCTATAAATGCAGGTGCGTGCCAGCCTCTGGCAGCCTCTGCAGACCCAGCTGTGCAGGGTTCTCTCCCAGCGCCTGCATCCGGGCCCAGCCTGCTGGTCACCATGAGGACACACTGCTTCGTGCTGCTGGTGTGTGGCTTCCTCCTCTTGCAGCTCTCACCGGGTAAGCATCAGAACCTCCCTGGAGGAGACACGCAGCAGGTGACAGCGAGGACAGCTGCACAGGGGCGTCAGCACAGGCACAACCCGCAACTGTGCAGCACCTCCACACGGCTCCCGGCAGGAGGTCCTGGGCAGCTACAAAATGTCCTGTATAAAATCCTATCTCCTGGAGGTCAGACTTCCACCAAAAAAAAAGTACAACCCTTCTCCCAGGTCACTGGCTGGTCCCTCCTGGTGATCTGTGCAGACACAGAGCCACCGGCCCTCCCATCGGACCCACTCAGCCTGTGCTGGGACGCAGCTCTGTGCGGGCCTCAGGGAACCGCAGGCACCTTCTCAGGCCGGTCTCCCCAGCTCAGGGGAGGCTGATTCAGGCCCCGGGACCCCGGCTTCTCTGGGACAGAGCAGTGCTGTCTCCCATGTGAGGCAAGGTGGCCCCTGCAGAGGGCACCCAGGACACATTTCCCTCCCAGCTCTGTCCCTCACAGTGAGCAGGAGCAGGTCACGTGTCTCTGAGCCTCAGCTTCCTCCGCTGCAGCACGGCCAAGCTGGGGCCCAAACCACAGCTGGGGAACTCGCTGCCGGGCCTGCGTGCTCTTTTCCGGGTGCCACAGTGTTTGCTCTGCTGTCTCTGAGTCCACTTAGCCCTCCCTTTTGCCAGATCTCTGAGCCCAAGAGCAGTCTAAATGAAGAGGTTTTATGATCTCAGTTATGACTCATTAGACAAGGTAAGAAATTCATTTGCTGAGTTGCAGTGTGTTTGCAAGGACTGGAAAACAGCCCTGGGTGGGAGTGTGCGCAGCCTGCGGGATCCTACACCTGTTGTGGTCTGCGGTGGGTGGGTTCCCACTGAGTAAGAAGAATGAGAATTATCTTTCTCACAGTCAAAACACCTAAGAACCTAAAAGCGGATTTTCAAACATCACAAGTCTTTGCATCTCCCTGCTGTAGCTGAGTACGACCCTAAGCACCATGTAAAGGCTGGCCCCAGGCCCATGTCCCCAGGGAGTGCAGGGACAGCCGCGCTCCTGCTCTTCATTCCTAGGATGGCACTGAGCTAAGCCCAGCAGCGACACCAGGAGGTGTGAAAAAAGCCGCTCTGAGTGGATGATGCAGGCCCCATGTGTGCCTCTGTCAGTGAGGCCTTCTCAGCTCATCCTCCAGAAAGAGCAAGAGCGGAGCCCACCCAGGGAAAGGCCAGCAGGGCCTGAGGTCTGGGCCCCGACCGAGCACGGCCTGTGAGGAGGTGCTGCTGCCCTGACACCTTCCCGCAGCAGCCCGGAGGGAGGGCACTGTGTGCTGGGCTGGGCCTTCTCTCTGGAGGAGCAAAACCAGAGTCTCTGTGGTCCTCTGTGTTAGAGGTTGCAGGGTCCCCTCTTGTGTGCAGGGGACACTGCAGGCTGCACCCACACACTCTGCTACATTTTCTAAGTGGGCGTTCGGGTTTTCTAAGGGTTTTTTCTTAGTTGCGGCAGAGCAACAAATTCGAGCTTCCTACCACACAGCTGTGGCTGCCTGCGCCAGTGGAGTGCAGGCTGCTGTCCTGACAAGATGCGCAATGATATGGACCTCACCTGCGTGGCTCCACATCTCCTACACAGCGCTACGCCCCCTGACCCAGCTCGTGTTCCTTGAGGAGCCCTGGGTGCTGCACCTTGAAGGTGGCACTGGTCCTGCAGGAGCCCAGGCTGTGGTGGTTGGGCTGGACCTTCCCTCAGGACTCTGCAAGCAGCAGGAGACTGCCAGGGCAGAAAATGAAGAAAGCCTCCAAGATGGGATCAGGAGATTGCTGTGTGAGCAGTGGAGAGGCCTTGGCCCAAGACGTATCTCTGAGGAACAGACAAGAAGGGCAACCAGGGCCCTTAAGTCCCTTCCACCCATCTGGATGCAGGTCCTGTAGAATGCCCTGGAGGGATAGGCGGTGTGTCTACACATGCAGTGCCCAGAGCTGCCCCTAGGAACACAGGCATCTGCGGAGCACTTGCCCATTCACCTACATTGGAACAACCCAGCCTACCATGGCTGCCATGTTGGACAACACGCTTCCACAGCAGAGGCTGAGGGAAGGCTGGGGCTCTTTGCTACTGGTTGGAGGGAAACACTTCAGTGCTCTGTACTTACTTCAGGGCTCAGGCTTCTGGAAGTTTCCTGACCATCAAGACATATCCAGAGGAGAGTGCACAGGACAGGGAGGGTCCTAGGAATTAGGACTGAGAAAGCCATGAAAAGAAATTCTAAAAATGAAAGTATTAAAAGCTGGTTACCTTCTTAAAGAATCATTGTTTAACTGCAAACAGCTATGAAAGAGCCCCAAGGTAGAAGTTCCTGTCTAGAACTGGCTGGTTCAAAAGCCATCTTTCCAACCAAGAGACACGCAGGTCTACAGCACACAGCTTGGCTACCTTAACAAAATCCCACGGGCTGGGGGTCTTGGCAACAGAAATGGGTTTCCTCACAGTCCCGGAGGCTGGGGATGGAGGTGGAGGAGGCAGCAGGGACGGCCTCTCGAGGGCCCCCTTCTGCGGTGTCCACGCTCCCTGCTCCTGTGTGTCTGGGTCCGACTTTCTTCCAGAGGTTCACCAGTCACACTGCACTGGGTGCACCCTGATGACTCCCTGTGCCCTTCACGAACTCTCAGAGCCCAGCTTCCGCAGCCAACCTCCCTCCAAGGAAGCGTGGGAGGGGCAACCAGGCAGCTTCCTGGAGGCAGCTCAGCGGCACCAGCCACCCATGGAGGCTGGCCAAATGGGCCCTGGGCAGCCGCCGGCCAGGTACACTGCCACTGGCCAACTTCCTCTCTCTCGGGCACAGAAAGGAACCTTCTAGCCCAGAGCTGGCATCCCTCTTTCCCAAAGGTTCTAATGCCACTGTTCCCGAAACCAAGAGTCTGAGCTATTTATTTTCCCTCCACAGGTACCAGTCTCCTCACGGGTTTCTTGGAAAGACTGGATGAAGTCACATGCTCTGCAAGTGGAGGACACTGTAGCGTTTACAGTTGCCCTAACTTTTCCAAATACATCGGCACCTGTTATGACGGGAAGGCCAAGTGCTGCAAGTGAGCAGAGTCCCTTGAAGAGAAACATGCAGAAGCCAAGCAAAAAGACTGCAGTCATTTTCCAATGAAATCTTTCTTGAAGCAACGTCTAGGTCTTGTGGCTGTTTGGTTTTATATTTATTAGTGCCTGTGTAGTACGTGTAGGTTACACGTCTCCTGGGGAGCTGGCGCATGTGCAGAATATCTTAATTCTTCTCTCATCCACTACCCCTTCCTCCATTACTGGGTCCCTTTCTGTTGTGTAAAAATGTCTCCATTGGGAAGTAGTTAGAAAACCTGAGGTTAGGGTACACACCTGGAGTGAGTGATAAGCCAGTCCGTGGAGCCTGTCTGGCCCAGAGAAACAATGCCCAGGGCTGAGCCAAAAGCACTTCCAGCTGCCTTCAGCCTCAAGCGCACAAGCAAGCAGCACAGAGCTTCGGCTGCGTGGCCGGCAGGTGCGGGGGGGGGGGGGGGGGGGGGGGGGGGGGGAAGGAGGGCGGGGTTACGGGCTGCTTCACCTTAGCCATGAGAACCCCATTCATGAGCCAGAATGGGCCCACTTCAGTTTCACCTTTGAGGGCTGGCATCTGGATTCCCAGATCAGCGACCTTCACCGTGCTACACATCACAGAGAACGGTCACCTTCGCCTTCCAGCCCTGCCTCATGGCTGAGCGCAGGCTGGAGGATGGCTGGTGCCTGCTACATCCCATAAACCTCTTCCGGTCCTGATGGTGCACAGAGCTCTTCTTCTCCCCACAACCTGCAACAGCTACATCACTTTCCCATTGTCAGCAACAAGAAGTGAAAATCTCTGCTACCTAAGCCTTTGTCCCCTGCCTCAGTGACAGACGCCAGGGGAGCACCCCTTCTGTGGAGGGAAAGGCCAAGGGAGAGACGCTGGCCTCGGAGAGCGACACCAGCTCTGCCCAGCATCTGGAACCTCGGACACAGCTTGTTCTCACTCAAGAAGCCTGGACCTCCTGAGTGTGAAAACTTTAGAAACAAAATGTAAGAAACTAAGTCCAGTCTACACTGAGAGAAAATCTCCCCTGGCAGGTACAGCACCACGGGCATTCTGGTCACTTCTTCCTGTTTCTTGCACAGGCCTTCCAGGCCCTCGCAGGCCTGACCACACAGGTACCACTCTCCCAGCTGACAGCACTCTGGCCGCAGCTCTGTGCTGGGCCAGTCCAGAAACAACCAGTTCATGAGGGGCAGCTCAGGCCACAGGTAGTTTGCTGACCCTTTTTGATGGGAGAAATTACAACATTGCTCGGTCTTACATGCACCTGACCTGCCCCACTCTTGGGATTCTGGGTCTATAAAGTGGAGGAATATGGTAGGAGACAGGGAAGGGGGATAAACCTGCTTTTATTATTCAAATTCAGGCTTTCTGCATGCGGCTTAGAACTCCTCTGCTAAGTTTGCCAACATAAATAAAACTTACAGAAACGAGAGCATCTCTAAGGAGTGTTCATATTTATCTTCAAAGAGCTGAACACTGAGTGCTGTGGCCCTCTACAGGTGTGCCCAAAAAGATGGAGGTCAAGGGGCAGTTGTTAAAGACACAAGTGCAGAGGACTTCATGGGCTAGTTTAAAACAATTCTCTTTGGTCACAATGAACAGTAACAAGACCAGTGTCAGTCCCAGACGCAACACACGATTGCAGGCCGGATGTCCCTGTGGAAGTCCTCTGCACGGGTTGCGGTGACCTCTGTATGACCTTGTGGTGATGGCAGTATCAATCGTGATGCTCCTAATCAGGCCATTCCTTCCTCACCTGTGGCAAGTTGTACACAAACAAATCCATTTCGATTCTCTCTTCCTATGTCTCCCTCCTCAAAACGCCATAACTGCCTCCTCTGTGCTGCCTGTCTCCTGTGTTGGGCTATGGTGAGGGTCACTTGGATTCTGCTGCCCTTGCAGTCCCCAGATGCACCTGGCCTTTGGAGGCTGAGGGCCGCCCTCTGGCCCTGCTCCCCTGGAACACAGCTCCGCTCACTGCCTTTAGTTTCCCTCAGGTCCACCACCGGGGCCGGCCTACAGAGAAGACAGCCTCTCTCTTCAAGGAGACTGGCCTCCTCCTCCCATTTATGTCTCCCTGTCATGGTAAACAGCTGCCCTCAAGGCAATGCAGTGTGCGTGAGTCGTGACTAGAGAAGGGTGCCCGTGTGCTGCAGCGAGGGTGCTGCCCTCACTCCCCAGGTACCCCGACCCTTGGACAGCCTGCCCTCTACCAGGCCCACGAGGCAGGCTTGCCAGGCTGTCTCAGGGTAAGCCTCTCCTCTGTGTGTCCTCCAGCCAACGAAGGCACCGTGAGAGCCCTTCATAACTCCCGAGCTTCAGCACTGAGCACTGCGTCTCTGCCTCCTTGGCCACTATTAGGCTACATGGCCAGTACCTGGGGGCAGACCTCTTCCTGTCGGGAGGCTGTCACTGGGCCTGAGGGAGGCAGGTGACAGGTGTGTCAAGGGTGCATCATTTATTAAGAGGCACAGAACTTCAGATCCTTTGCACAGAAGGCGAGTGTCATCACAAATACTACACATCTTCAATTAAGTACGACCGCAAATTTCTAAAGTACCACACAGAAGGAAACCAAGATGACACAGAATAACGTGGTGCACTTTAATCACCTCGGCTTGACCATTCTGCATTCCTGACACATGTGTTTACATCAGAGCCTGACATTATGCCTGATAAATGTAAGCACTTATAAGGCATCGAAAATGCTACTATGAATATTTTAGAAAAGAAATTTGGTCTTAATGCTACTAAAATCAAGGCTCTGTTTGAGGAAGGACCCTGGAGCATTCCCGTTCCCTGTGCAGCTCTTGAGCTGGAAGTGGCCTTGCTGAGATCTTGTTTCAGTTTCCCCACTTCATCTATGACATTAGTAGCAGCCCTCGGTGTTGGTCACACTTGGTGATTGTGCAGAAGTTTTCACTGGTGCTGCACACGTAGCTACCAAGGCCTCGCCCCTGGGGCGCGCGGGATGATGAGTGATCGACAGCAGCACTGTCAGTACCGCGAGAGCTGCGTTCACGGGGGCCTGTCCACCTTCTCCTTCCTCCTAAAATAGATGTGTCAGTGTCTTTGAATTACTCTGAATACAGACACTATTGCCGTAACCCCTAAACCACCAGAAACATCAGGCTTAGAATTCCGTTCTAGAACCACAGCACTCTGGCTAGCAAAGCCTGCACTACAAAGAGCAACAGAGTACGTGCAGTCTTATTTTAAGGAATCATGTCACTCGGATGTGAAGGCATCAGAGGTCAGTGGACACTGGTAGGGAGAATGGTGGGCTGCAGTCTCGGGCGGAACTGCAGTCCCTTGTGCTGCTGCAAGATTTCTCCTGGTTCCAGGGGGCCAGCGTTGCTTCTCTTGAGTGAGGCACACACACATGCGAGACAGTGATTTCCACACCCCTGAACATCACTTTAATGCATGTTACGATGTTCTTGTCTGCACAGAGCAAAAACCAAAGCAGCCTTCAAGCTGGGGAGGGAATGGACCTGCCCACACCGTGCAGTTCTCAGTGGGAGCCCAGGACCCTCTGCCCAGAGCCAGATCTCTCTGCAGTGCACACCCAGGGGCACTCTTCCTCTGCCTATTTTCACCAGGGCTGCACCAGACAACTAAGGGACACCCAAACACACACCAATGGCCTGCACTAGCCCATCCTTAACACCTCACTTGGCCTTCCCCGGAGAATCCCAACAAAGGCTCTGGCCACCCCATTCCCTGGCTCCCTTCTGCTACCTGGCCTCCTAGTCTGCCCCTGTGGCAATGCAAGGCCTGCCGGCCTCCCTCGATGACCTGGGGGATAACAAGCCTTGCTTGCCTGAGCCTCTGTTGTGTCCTCTGTAGGTCCAACAGGCTGGTGACAGCAGAAAAGGACGTAAGAGAAGTGACACCTCCATCCACTGTACGCTCTCCCAGAACCATCCCAAATCACGCTTCACCAAAAGTCTGCGCACCCTGGGCCAGCCAAAGTGAAAATCCAACTTAAGCTTAGGGGGAGGCTGGGCATCCCAGGAGCATCACTGCTTCCGGGCAAGCTCTGCACTGTCCCTGAGAAGGAAAATTCTCATTTGCATGGTCTCCCCATGACAAAAATTCTAATTGATTTTGTTTCCCTCTCTCAAAAAACAAAAAAGTTCATCAGAGATCTTCCGAAAGCATGGCACAGAGAGCACACTCTGCCTAGGACACCGTGCGGCTCTACGTTCTTCAGTGTAAGCGCGACCCAGAATAACAAGACCGCTGGGACCCCAGCATGTGACAGAGAAAGCCACAGCACACCAGCGCAAAAGCCTTCTGCTCAACACACCCGTAAGATGCTCTGGAGGAGGGTCAGACAAAAAAAGAACTTACTAACCGCTAAAGAATTACTGGCATGATTTATAACAAAACCTGCAAGGTGAATTTGTATTAAGTACCAAAGGCAAGGGTGGAAAAGGCGGAAGGGATGAGAAATAACCTAAGAAAGCAGTGATGGTGCACCCCAAAATTCCAAAAAAGGGGGGACAGAATAAAATCAGGGAAGAAATTATCACAGAAGTACAAAAGCTATTTTCCCAAACATGGAGTATACGGTTTCTGAATTGTGGAGCATAGTGGATTCCTAACTACCGGTCAACTTGCTGTACCCAGCTGAACAGAACTATCGTGGCCTTGGGTGCAGGAAGCCCACCAGAGGATTGTTGCCGTCAGTATAAGAGGCAGAAGCGGAGAAGGGGTGCTGTCCGCGCACTCTTAGGGATGCTTCCTGGAGCAGCTGCTGGAGCTGCTGGAAGCTGCGGGTTCTCCTGGGCCGTTCTGCTGCAGGGCCTTGTCACGTTGGCTTTCCTGATGGGAACTCAGCTTTCTGATCACTGGAGGAGCTCAGGAGCTCAGTGTCGCTCACCTTGGGCGTTGCTTCCCGGCTCCAGTTCGGATCCCTCATCCTGCCCCACAGGTCCCTCATCCCATTGGCGCAGACTTCCTAGCCTCCACTGCTGACCTCGGGGCCCTTCCACCTCAAATCTAGAAGGGGGCCTGCATGAGGCTTGTGGGCTCTAGGCCTCCAGTTTGACTTGCAGAAAGCACTGGTACGGGCTCTGGCCTTCAGCTGGACTCATGCAGGCTAATCGGTCTAGGCCCTCAGCTGGATTCTTTAGTTTTTAGTGTGTGGACAGATTTCCTGCACTCCTTTATATGATTCTTGGGTGACTCATTATAAAATAACATTATAAAGTGTCCTTTATTATATTGTTTTCCTTGCAAAAACCCCAACCTATATCCACTGTCAAAAAAAATAAGAGAATAGAATAATATTAGCATGTATATACATCTTTATGAAAACCTAGAACAAAAAATAAAGAGGAGATATTCTAAATTTTCTAAAGGAAAAGCAAATTTTCTAAAGGGAAAGTATGACTTGCAGAAAACCACAGGAAAATGTAAAGCTCTTAAAGAAAAAAATACTGAATTTGAATCCATGTGAGCAGATGAATCAGTCAGTTAAATCCAAGATCATGATATTGTCCAAAACAAAGAAAGACAGAAATTTTTACAACTACATATCTTCCCTAAGGAAAGACAGTGTCCTTTTACCAATCTGATGGCAATTTTATAACAGAAACATCATGAAGGAAAAGCGGTTATCTGGCCTTTCTTGGTGTAGAGCTTTTACTATGTCTTGCCCAATATCTACAGCGTGACCTCTTTAATCCAACTATGGACCTCTTCACGAATAGGAAGGAAGAAGAACTTAAATGTGTGCCTCCCAGGATGAGCAAATGCACATCCGGGATCTCTTTTCCCTTCCTGTGACTAAGGAGTTCCCAAAGATGAAGGAGCTAAAGGAGCCATTAGACAGGCAGCAGTGATGTGAAAAAGGGAAAGAGGAAAGGAAGGAGGGAGGGAAGGGGAAGGAAGGGAGAAAGAGAGGAAGGAAAGAAGGGGAGAGGAGAGCTGGAGAGGGAGGAGGGAGGAAGGGAAAGAAGATGCTTTGCTGGCCTTAGCGTGCTGTGACACCCTTAGCACTATAACATTTCTGTTACACACTTCTGTTTCCGAGTCCGTGTTTGCAGCACAGCTCTCTCCCTGTGGGGAGCTGGTGCGTGTGCACACACACAGATAAGTTTCACATTCCCTTCTTCCATCCCTCCCCCTTCCCTCCATCTCTGGATCCCCTTCCTTTTCGCAAAACATCTATCTTTCTACTTCCTAGTATCTATATTTTATTTTGCTCTTCCTGTATATTTTAGGTTTATCATATAAGAAAAATTGTACAATGTTCAGGCTTCTGTCTGTTGGCCTCACCTGGCATTACGGTTTCCTGGAGCTTCCATCTGCCCTCAAATGCCTCCAGTGTGTCCTGCTTTAAGGCAGAACAGCGTTCCACTATGTGCAAACCCCACATTTTTATCCATTCATCGGTTGACAGACATAGAGGCTGCATCCATGATTTATTCAGCCTGCAAGAAAAAATCCTCCAGTGTAGATCATTAGTGTGGGAGTTAGTTTGCTGTCAAGGGTAAAGTTGTCTCTTACCTATGAGTACATAACAGACTCCAACTGCCAACTGAATGAAACCAGAATCCCCAGTGCTAGCCACGCAGCCCAGGGAACAAGCAGAAGAGAAGGAAGCAAGTGCTCAGAGTTCCCCAATGGACTGCACAGTGCCCTCTGCTCTGTGGTCTCCTTCTCTATGGATTCATCCAGCATTTAATAAACATATGGCAGAACAGAGAAATGGATCTGCACTAAGCAGAACCATGTTTCCCTTGTCTTGATTCCCTGAGCTTACACAGCAACCGCACTGCAGTGAGTACTTTACATCATTTAAAGCAGGGAAAATGCTTACAGTTTCCATGCTAATACCATGCTATTTCACATAAGAGACCCAAGCCTACGGATTTTGGTGTCCATGCGATCCTGGACACTAGTGTCCTGCCATGCTCCAGGTGAGCCAAGCGATGAGTGCTCTTGGTGGAGGGAACCTTTGTGTATTGGTCAGCACCATGACCCAGCTAGACCAGGTTCCCAAAAGAATAATACAAAAAGATGGTCAAGTGGAGGGGCCAGGGCCCTGACACCCTGCACAGCATTGCTCCACACTACCGGGCTCTCGAGCCAGCCGGGGTCATGAAGCCAAGTCCGGCGAGTGAGGCACAGGGCTAGAAAGGGGAGGTGGACACGGAGTGGCAGCACACCTGCGAGTGGCAGGAGGCCATGCTGGCAGGGCTGGCAGAGCTGGGTTTCCTACGCCGGCGCCAGGAGCGGCTCGCCCGGCACGGTGGTCCCGCAGCCTGTGCCAGGGAGCTGCTGCCCCAGGTGGGGGAGGTGGCGTTGCAGAGCCGCCTGGAGGAGAAGGTCCTGGAGGAGAACATCTTTTTTTTTTTTTTTCAATCATTGAGGAGTCAAGGGGCTCTAAGTCCAGCCACGAAGATGGCTTTCCGGAACAAAGAGACGACCCAGGCACCTTGCTGCTACAGAAGCAGCTGAACTGTTTGAGAAGAAGAGATGCTGATTTGTTGAATCAATTGCAAGAACTGGACAAGCAGATCAATGACCCGAGGCTAGATGTAGAAAAGACATTGAAAGAGCACCTGGGGACTGACAGCCCGCCCAGCTCAGGCTGTTACGAACTGAGCGATGGGCTGCAGGACCCCTTCCAATTCCTCCAGCTCTGTGTTCAGTGAGTGCTCCTCCAGCTGTCACTCCAGAAACTGCCTCTGTAGCCCCTGGAGGCAGCCTTGACTGTCTCAGATGGTTGCCCCAAAGCCACAGGTGTGACTCCCAAGACCAGTGTGATCTGGTGGCCAAGAATGGGAGCAACGCCTATCCCATCCCAGCCCCTGCATGCGGTGGCTGTACAAAGCCTGATATTCCTCCTGTGTCTGGCCGGTACCCGTCTCTGGGAAGACGAGCAGCTTGAAGGACAGTGTTGTATCTGTTTACACAAAATAGGATAGATATATAACTACTTTCACTTAATTCAATAAGAAGAAAAATTTGTACTAATAGTGTTTGGACAGGATATCATGTCTGCATCCTGTGCTGTGAATGTCTACCACAAAGACAACAATATGCAATGTATTATTGTAACACTCCTACCAACCTGTTTTGAAACTGTCTCACTGCAATTTTTTTCTCAATAAAATTAAGAAAAAGAAAAAGAAAAAATATAAAAAAAGAACTTGGGACTGAATCCTTCAGTCTCAGGTGTGCAGACACCCCGTGCACACTTTCTCATCCGACTCTGCAGCTAACTGTTATAACCAATCTTGCGATTGCTTATGCATTTGTACATCTTGTGTGATAAGTTCCTTGTATTATATCTGTTCCTCTAGTAAAACCCAGAATAGTACAGGACTGCACACTATGGACCATGTGCCTCCAAGGAACTCCTGGTCCTAACTCCTGAGCCTCTGGACGTGACTTTAAGAGACGGTCTACTACTTAATGAGGTCACGGGGGGCCGGCCAGATAGCTCAGTGAACTAAAGCACCTGCTTAGCACCTGCTCAGGGCGCACCGAGACTGACTGACACTGGGGGTGCCAGCACACCTGCAATCCCAGCACTGGGGGGCTAGAAACAGGAGAGTCACTACAAGTTTGATCTACATAGTGGGACTCAGTGGTGTCCCAAATATTCTGATCCAGGACATTATGGGGCCACAGAGGAATGTGACTGATGATATATAGTGTGCCTAAGGAGAGTCTCATGGAGAGAAAGCATTCTCTCAGGCTTTCACAGAGAGCAAATTACTCAAGCAATGGCAGTGACTCATCCAGATGGCTGACACTGACAAAAGATCCACAAGGTGCTCTACAGGGTTCCAGGGTAAATCCTGAGGGGATTTGACTGGCTTTATCAGATAGCAAAAGTTACATGTCCAGCAGAAATATCTTGAGTCAGCCAAAGTGCTCCAAACCTACAGCTCCTTCTAGAGCAAAGAGCTCACAGAAGTCGCCTGACACAGGAGAGGCCTAGCAAGTGCCACCAGCAGCCACGTCCTGAAAGCTGTGAATCTAAGTGTTGGAGGGGCCCTGGCTCCCCCCCCCCAAGAAGCCCATCAACACTAGCCGCTCAGTGCGCCCCAGGGAATGTGCATCTGGCTGTTTGCCACTGAGCACAAAAGGAATTAAGGGCTGCAGGAGAAGCCTTGGCTTGTGTTCCCAAGGGTGCCAGGCTGGTCTCCAGGGGAGGTGCTGGTCTTCCTGGCCGTGTCAGAGCTAGGTCAACACCGAGGAACAGGACAGCAAACAGCAACACTGCCTTGGGCAAGCTCTGAAGAGGGACCTGGCAGCTGATGGAAGGGAGAAGTGAGGTGCAGTGGCTGCAGACTTGAGGAAACGTACCTGGTTTTAACAGCTCAGGCAGGAAGCCATGTGCTGCTCTGGGCCACAATGGAGTTGTGGTCCCCACAGACAGCTAAGGGCCATGATAAATCTTCCTGTGCCCAGGGAAGAACACAAACTTGTAGCTCATGCTGAGCGACTCAGCAACAGTCATAGACAGATTCACAGCTCCTTGAAGCGTTTTCAGGAGCACCTCACCATGCCTGATTAGGAGGAACAGCCTAGCGGGACCCTGCCCCGTCTCAGGAAGGCCTCACCTTGAGGCAGGGAGGGCTATGCACCCTCGCCTCCAGAGGTCATGGATCTGGAAGGAGTGCACGGACACACACCCAGACTTGTTCTCATCCTGTGTCATTTGGGGTCAGTGCTACTTTAACTACCGTGTGTTCTGGGCACGATGGCGTCCATGGGGAGTTCTTCTGCTAAGGGAGAAGAATTTCTGTTGCCATGGGTAACCAGAATGGGACCTCATATATTGTCTATGCTCAAGGCCCTGAAGTCTGCATCCACGCTTGCCCTCTGCTGTGGGCTGTGTGTCTCTCCACACGGGGATGGAGGCCTCAAGGAGGTATGAACAGGCCTGTCACACCCTGCCCTTCAGCCCTGGGAGGAGAATGAGATAAAGAACTTGCAAAATAAATGAAACTACAGAATGTTGCAGAACGGAGAGAATAAGGAGGCTGCGTCTGGCTCCCCCTTCCCACAGGCATTGCAGTACATTGAGCTCCATACACACAGCACTGGGACTAGTGAGAGCCGGATGGCACTGGACGACTCTGTGCCACACCAAGGAAGGCAAGTAAGCATGGGCAGAGGAGAGCCCAAGAAGCCAAGAGGCAAGATGTCACCCTATGCCTTCTTGGTGCAAACCTGCAGAGAGGAGCACAAGAAGAAGCACCCAGATGCTTCTGTTAACATCTTGGGAGTTTTCTAAGAGGAACTCAGAGAGGTGGAAGAACATGTCTGCTAAAGAGAAAGGAAATGTGAAGACGTAGCAAAGGCAGACAAGGCCCCTCATGCAGATGACAGGCATAGGACTGAGGAGATGGCTCAGCAGAATGAGCGCTTGCCTGGCAAGCACAAGGGCCTGAGTTCAATCCCTGGTTCTGCAGAAAAAAAAAAAGACGACAGCCAGCCAAATAAAAAAAGGGCAGCAGAGCTGAAGGCAAAGCCCAAAGGGACATGGTTGCCTACCAGGCTAGAGGAAAACCTGATGCAGCAAAACAAGGAAAGAAGGAAGAGTAGGAGGATGAGCGAGATGAAGAGCATGACGATGATGAACAAGTTGATTCTAGCAGGGGTTTTTTTCTTGTTCATAAAGTATTTAATCCCCCTGTACACAACTCTTTTTGAAGAAAACAACTGAAATGTAAGGCTGTGAAAGATTTGTTTTTAAACTGTACAGTGTCTTTTTTTTGTATAGTTATCATACTACCAAATGTGTCTTTAGATAACCCTGTCCTGGTGGTAGCTTCAGTAGCCACTAACCTTGCCTGGTACAGTGTGGGCACTGTAAGTTGCCATGGTACAGTGTGGGCACTGTAAGTTGCCATGGAAATTGAAAGCCAGTTCTCATTGGTGCACAGCACAAATTAGTTATATATGGGGATGGTGATGTTTCGTCTGCAGTTGTCTCTGGTGCAGCTTATACGAAATAACTGCCATTCTATTATCTGAATACCACTCTGTAATTGCAAAAAAAAAAAAAATGGTGCAACTGTTTTGTTGACATTTGAATGCTCCTAAGCATTCTCTAATAAAATACAACTTTTATTAGAAAAAAAATGCAACTTCAAAGAGACCCTCCCCAAGCCGTCTTCTGTGCCCCCTGCCCTCAGTGCTTCCCTGCACCACGCACCCTTATTTGCATCCTGCACACCCCTCAGAGCCCCCCAGAGCCCCGAGCTCACTCACCCGCGGCAGCTGCTGCCCAGCACTCTGGCAGCACACCCCAGCCTCCATGCCTCCATCACCAGGGAGGACGCAGACCCTTGCCTGTGGTGCAGGGAAGAGTCCCTTCCTTCTTCATGCTCCCAGACACCTTCCAGAGACAGGGCCTTGGGGCCACAACACCCAGGATCACCCCCAGACCATCCACCCCACAAGCACAAGCCCTCAGGGTACTTGGGTGCTGGCTAGATGGGGGAGTCTGAGGAAGCCCCTCCTGCTCCCCTCTGCAGGAGTTCTTATAAAAAACACAGGAGCTACAAGAGAAGCCCCATGAAATACAGGGCGAGGGGCCCGAAGGCACACAGGTGGCTACCGGCCTGGCCTCTGCCCCCAGCCAGACAGCCAGAACCTCAGGCCCCAGCCTGACCGCACCCTCGCCCTGCTTGTCCTCCCACACTACCCCAGGGCCCAGGGCCCTGAGACCCGCAGAAGGAGCCGGCAGAGAGTGCGGTGCACACGCTCAGTTCCCACCGCGGCCTGCAGGGCACATGCTGGACACACACGGGACTGGGCACACCCAGGCTCCATGCAGCCCCGTGCACCCCGAGTGCCAGCAGCGACCCCCCCCCCCCCCGGGCTGGGGCTGGCTCTGTGGGGATGGCGCCCGTTGGCGCGCTGGGAAGTTCGCCAGGATCTTGAAGCTCTAGAGAAGATTTTCACGAGTAAGATTTCCGCATTAAGTTGTTTGCTAACGCATAGGTGTGTTTTGGGCTCCACGGTTTGGGTCAGGCGGTGTGATGCTGCCCCCTCCTGGGCAACTGTCCCACAGCAAACCCGACTAAGCCCTGGTTCCTCTCCATCCGGGGACCTTTGCCCACCGGGACCGTTCAGGGCTGCACTCGCTGGCTGCGTCCTAAATGATCAGAGCTCCAGAGACTGGGTCCTCCAGTCCTAGGAGGGCCTGAGAACAGAAGGAGTCTTGAAAATGTCACTGGGGACTGATCGCCCCTGGTAGCCGACCACGGCAGCGCGGGGCATCTTCCAAGTCCAGTCCCCAAAGGGTGGCCACAAACCTGCCCACAGCATCCAGTTCGCACCCACTCATCCCTCGTAACCTTCTCCCGGAAGTGGACCTAAAAGGAACCGATCCAACCCAAAGGCGAGGACCACTCCACCGTGACCTCCGCACCACAGACCTAAACCTGCAAGGTTAAGCTGCCCGATGAAGTGAGGGTGTGAGGTGAGGCCTTTCCATCTGCAGCACTGCAAAAGCAAAGAAACACACGCCATCGCGCTAGACATACCTCGGCACAAAGCGCACGCCCACACCAAGAGAAACAAACTGGCTGCAGTCCTGACGTGCTAAATTCAAAATGCACAAGGGCCTGAGTTCAATCCCCGGTTCTGCCAAA
>PVKA01028356.1:0-29478 GCA_004027165.1 Ctenomys sociabilis
CCAGCATGAAGCCCGAACTCTACTCATGGAGAATGCAGAACGTGTTGGAAATAGAGGGAGAATCATTTGCATTACTAATGCTAAAAGTGATAGTCATGTACGTATGCTTGAAGACTGTGTCCAGGAAACAATTCATGAACATAACAAGCTTGCTGCGAATTCAGATCATCTCATGCAGATTCAAAAATGTGAGTTGGTCCTGATCCACACCTACCCAGTTGGTGAAGACAGCCTTGTGTCTGATCGTCCTAAAAAAGAGTTATCTCCGGTCTTAACTAGTGAAGTTCATAGTGTTCGTGCAGGACGGCATCTTGCTACCAAATTGAATATTTTAGTCCAGCAACATTTCGACTTGTCTTCGACCACTATTACAAATATTCCAATGAAGGAAGAACAACATGCGAACACATCTGCCAATTATGATGTGGAGCTGCTTCATCACAAAGATGCGCATGTGGATTTCCTGAAAAGTGGTGATACTCACTTGGGTGGCAGCAACAGAGAAGGCCCATTTAAGGGAACGATAACCTTGAAGTGGTGCACGCCAAGGACGAATAATATTGAATTGCACTATTGTACTGGAGCTTATCGAATTTCACCTGTGGATGTAAATAGTAGACCATCTTCCTGCCTTACTAACTTTCTTCTAAATGGTCGCTCTGTTTTATTGGAACAGCCACGAAAGTCAGGTTCCAAAGTCATTAGTCATATGCTTAGTAGCCATGGAGGAGAGATTTTTTTTGCACGTCCTTAGCAGTTCGAGATCCATTCTAGAGGATCCACCTTCCATTAGTGAAGGATGCGGAGGAAGAGTTACTGACTACCGGATTACAGATTTTGGTGAATTTATGAGGGAAAACAGATTAACTCCTTTTCTAGACCCCAGATATAAAATCGATGGAAGTCTTGAGATCCCTTTGGAACGAGCAAAAGATCAGTTAGAAAAACACACCCGTTACTGGCCAATGATTATTTCACAAACCACCATTTTTCAACATGCAAGCGGTAGTTCCATTAGCCAGTGTTATTGCGAAAGAATCTTTGACAGAAGAAGATGTGTTAAACTGTCAAAAAACAATATACAACTTAGTTGATATGGAAAGAAAAAATGATCCTCTACCTATTTCCACAGTTGGTACAAGAGGGAAGGGCCCTAAAAGAGATGAACAATACCGTATCATGTGGAATGAATTAGAAACCCTTGTCAGAGCCCATATCAACAACTTGGAGAAACACCAGAGAGTCTTGGAATGCCTGATGACATGCAGAAGCAAACCCCCAGAAGAAGAAGAACGAAAGAAACACGGGAGAAAGCGGGAGGACAAGGAAGACAAGTCAGAAAAATCAGTGAAGGATTATGAGCAGGAAAAATCTTGGCAGGATTCAGAGAGATTGAAAGGAATTTTAGAACATGGAAAAGAAGAGTTGGCTGAAGCTGAGATTATAAAAGATTCGCCTGATTCCCCAGAACCTCCAAACAAAAAGCCTCTTGTTGAAATGGATGAAACTCCTCAAATGGAAAAATCAAAAGGACCAGTGTCATTATTATCCCTGTGGTGTAATAGGATCAACACTGCCAATTCCAGAAAACATCAAGAGTTTGCTGGACGTTTGAACTCTGTTAATAACAGGGCCGAGTTGTATCAACATCTCAAGGAGGAAAACGGGATGGAGACAACAGAAAATGGAAAAGCTAGCCGGCAGTGAGAAGGAACTTGAGGAGTGAAATTTAGTATATTGCAAAAATATTTTGGGCAGATTTGATACAAGTACTTTTACAGCAAGATTGTATAGCTATGTTGCCTAGACTGGTTTTTACATTTTTTAAATATTTCAACAAACTTTTGTACTAATTATAAAATTGGCACATAAGTAAAAACAAATATTTGAGATTTGTCTTCCAAAATCACATAAATTTATTTTATGGTAAAAGGTGTTGCCTCTGGAAATGTTTTTAAAAAAAATTCTTAGGCTTCTCTTTGCCAAATAAAAATAATAAAATATCTGAAATGCAAAATATATATATATATATATATATATATATATATATATATATTATATATATAATATATATATATATAATATGAATAAACAGTTACTTATTTTTTACACAGGAATTTAGAAATCTACCATGTATAGCATTTAGCAAGACAGTCCTGTGACATATTTTACTTGTCTCTTTTTTTTTAATTTGTTACCTTTTTTTTAAACAAACGTTTACTTGAGAGACAGTATGCCAATAATTGGCATGTCATGAGAAGCTTTGTGTATTTAGAAGACCAGAATTACAGGCATTCCAAGCATGACCCTACATTGCTATCTTCAGTGCAGTTGCTTAGTTCACAGGTATCTGCATATATAGTTATTCTGAGTGAAAATCCTACCAACTAACTATTAGTTTCAAAAACCTTCTGAGGTTTTGTAGGATCATTGCCTTGTGCATCTTATGCATATAAATGTATGGCTTTGCCCCTGTCATGTTTCCTAGCCCTCTCTTTGTTTTCTAATCCTCAAGTTCTCACTTTACTTTTAATTGTTTTATACTTTTCTATTTGTATTTATTTTTTGAGTTATTATACTAGGGAGACTATATGATATTTACACATGTAGGATGGTTTTATTTCACTTATGAGTATATCTTCAAGTGGCCTCCACTTAAATATAAATGATTCAAGTTTATCGTTCTTCAGAGGTAATACTCCACTGTACAAATATACCACATGTTTTTCATCCATTCCTCAGGTGACAGGCTTCTTGGTTGTTTCCAAGATTTGGCTATCACGAATTGTGCTCCTACAAACATAGGTACACATAAATCACTATGATATGACATTTTTAGTGTCTCTGGGAAAATTCCCAGTAGGGGGATAACTGGTTTGAATGGGATTTCAGGTCCTAGTTTTACAAGTAGTCTCCACACTGATCTCCACAGTGGTTGCATCAGTCTACATTCCCACCAGCAGTGAAGGGTTCCCTTTCCCCCACAACCTCTCCAACATTTGTTGGTTGGTTTCTTTATGATAGCCATTCTTTGCGGAGCGAGAAGGCATCTCAGTGTTGCTAAAATTTGAATGTCACAGATCGCTAGTGATGTGGAGTATTTTTTCATATATTTATTTGCTTCTTTAATTCCATCCCCAGAGACGTATGTGTTCATCTAGGATGCCCATTTCTGGATTGGGTCTTTAAATTTAGGGGCCCTAATGTTGTATAGTTCTTTATAAATTCTAGAGAGGACCTGGGGGACATATCCAGAGTGTTCCACCCACAACAGTTGAATACATATCTTTTTTCAGGTGCACATGGGTCATTTTCTAAAATAGACCACATACTAGTCCATAAGTCATACTTCAGTACATGCAAGAAAAACAGAAATTGTCCCATGCATATTATCCACCTTTGCTTTGAAGTTGAGACTGATCAGGATTTCTATCACTGTTTTTTGTTTGTTTGTTTGTTTGTTTGTTTGTTTGTTTGTTTTCTGAGGTGCTGGGGCGTGTAGTACTTTTTTTCCACCCTTTGACTTTCAGTCTGTGAATTTTGGTTTGAGTTAAGTGTGTTTCTTGTATGTAGTGTATTATTGCATTTTGTTTCCTAATCTACTGTACCAGTCTATTTCTTTCACTTGGTAAATTGAGTCCATTTGCATTGATGGTTATAACTGAGATATACTGACTTATATTTGACATGTTATTTCCCTGCTGTTGTTTACTCCTTTTTCTCCTGTGTTTAATTGTTTACCATATTTTGTAGGTTCCTTCTGTTCTCACTCACAGTGTTGTGCTCATTTTGCTCCCTGTGTCGAACATCTGTTAGTAGTCAGGGTAGAGTTAGCTTTGTCTCAAGCTCTCTAATGAAATTTAAAGAAAATAATTGACTCCCTAATATTTGGAGGCAAGAATTAACTTGATACCAAAAGCAGAGAAAGACTCAATCCAAATACAGTAATCTCCCTGATGCACACAGATGCAAAAATCCTCATTAAGATATTAGGAAAATTAATTCAGCAAATCATAAACAAATTATATACCATGACTATGTGAGATTTACCCCACGAAGCCAAAGATGGTTCAACATAAGGAAATGAATGAATGTAACACACCATGTGAATAGAGATAAAGTCAAAAGGCAAGTGGCTATTTCATTATTTTTGTCTCCTTTTTAATTTATTATCCTTTTTTAAACAAATATTTACCTGAGGGAGAGTATGGCAATAATTGATAAAAGCCATCTATGACAAATTGATAGCTAACTTCATACAAAATGGATAGAAACTGAAGGCTTGTATAATAACATCAGGAACAAGGTAAGGATGTCCACCATCACCACGGTTAATCAATATAATTCTAGAAACATTAGACAGAGAAATATGCGAGAGAGAGAAATAAAGGAATAATGATAGAAAAAGAATTTAAATTATCATTATTCACAAAGGACATGACATTTTGCACTGAAGACCCCAAACACTCCACCAAAAGATTGTAGATTTCATACCCAATTTGAATAGCATTGCTGGATACAATGCCAACATTCAGAAATAAATAAAATTTGTGTGCACAGACAACAAACACACTGAGAGTAATTACGGAACAATGCTGTTTACAATAACACCCTCAATAATGAAATACTTAGAAATTAATCTAACAAATAAAATAAAGATTTATACAGTGATTATTGCAGTACTCTGAGAAAAAGGGAATAACGTTCAGAAACTGGAAGGATGTTTCTTGCTTCTGCACAAGAAAAATGAATATTGTGAAAATGGCCATACCCCTAAGATTGTTTTACTAATTCAATACAATCCCAATTAAAGTACTATTAGTATAACTCAAGGATCTAAAGAAAACATTCCTATAAGTCATCTGGAACCAGAAGAGACCTAGAGAAGCCAAAACAATACTGGACAACAAAAGAAAGGCGGGAGGAATTGCAATCTCTGACTTCAAATTTTATTACAAAGCCACTGTTAAAAAAACAAGCATGATACAGCCAAATAATCAGAACTGAGGATCAATAGAACACATTAGAAGATTCAGACACAGCTATAAACACAGTCTTTGATGAAGGGGTCAAATATGTTACTGGAAGAAACATATCTTTTTTAAATAAGGGTACTGAAAAAACTGGCTTTCCACATGTGGAAATTAAACAACACATACCTCCACAACCACGGGTTACAGATAAAATTAAGCAGTACGAACAATTCAACAAACATTCAAACACAACTTACTGGAATTTGTGGAATGCAATGAAAACAATTCTCACAGGCAAATGCAAAAAATGGGTGTTTGAGAAGAATATATTCTTTTCAGTAAATAAACGCAAGCAAATACATGAAAAAATTTTCACCATATTTTGTTATTCAAGAAATGCTGGATATGGTTAGAATTCTAAATTTCTGTGCAAAAATGTGTAGCTGTTTACTTATATTCCTTAAATATTTTTCATTTTTTAAATTTCTATCTCCATATTCTGTAGGGACTTAAAGTTTATCTTATCAATACTTGATGGAAAATACCTGTTCCATGTTATGCTTAACATATTTCATATTCAGACCAACAGTGAAGTTCAACCCAACTGCATATGTTGCAGGGTAATAATAAGCTTCTCTTCTGGAGGGTTAACAATCTAAGTTTATAGACCAAAAATTAGAGAAATAGAAGGGCTGCAAGGACAGCCAATATTTTGACCATATCCTTTCAAGATCAGTGAAGACTCAGGACATAGAAGAACCTGTACATAATGTAACTCCATTGTTTTCCAAATTTTCTGATCAAGGAGATTGTGGGGCCACACAGCAAAGTGATCAATGATGTAGAAGGTGCCTAACGAGAGTCACATGGAGAAAAAAACATTCTCTCAGGCTTCTGCAGAGAGAAAATTGGTCAAGCAATGATCGTGACATCCACGTGGCCGACACTGACAAAGAATCTGCAAACTGCAGTACAAGGTTATAGGATAAGTCCTGAGGGTACTTGACTGACCTTATCCGACACAAAAGCTGCATTTTATGTTATACAGGTCTTGCTTTATCTTGGTCTTAACCGTCCAGTAGAAAAGTATAAAAATGAGGTACATAAAGTAAAGCCATATTAATATGCTGAGCTGTGAAAGGCTCAAGTCAACAACTTCTGTGGATAACCCACTACTATTTTGGACTGCTGGACCATGTTGGATTCCTGTGCTGAATTTACACACTTATAGTATTTAGACATGAATGGAATACCCATTTCTGATAGGACTAAACAAAAAAAGGGGAGGGGTTGGGGAGATGGCTCAGTGGAGTAAGCGCTTCCTTGGTAAGTGCAAGGGCCTGAGTTTATTCGCCGGTTCTGAAAAAAAAAAAAAAAAAACAAAGATATAAATGAAGGACAATTTTGTATCTATATATACAAAATAGAATAGATATACAGCTACTTTTGCTTAATTCAATGGGAAGAAAGATTTGTACTAATACTGTTTGGACAGGATATCCTGTCTGCATCTTGTACTATGGATAACCATTAAGAAGATAACAATGTACAATGTATTAGTTATTGAAATTATCCTATTAATCACTTTTGAAACTCTGTCATTACTATTTGTTTCTCAATAAAAGAAAATAACATAAAAAAGAAATGTAAATTAGTAAATGGCCTGGCGGAGTGGATCAAGAAACAGTATCCAACAATATGTTGTATACAAGAAACATATTTAACCCCGAAAAATTCATAGGCTGAGAGTGAAAGGATGAAAACAATAGTACATGCTCCAGGAGCTCAGAAGAGAGCAGGGTTAGCTATTCTGCTCACAGACAATCTGAAGTTCAAACTAAGAATGAAGAAATGAGATAAAGAAGGACACTACATACTGGTTAGGAGAAAATGTCAAGAGAAAGAGATAATAGTCAAACATGAATGCACCAAATATAGGTGTACGCAACTATAGGAAATAAATTTTAAAGGATATGAAAAATCTAATAACCAATATCACAATCTTAACAGGGAAACTTCACACTCCTTTATCTCAAAGAGAGAAAAAGACCTATAAAAACGATATGTCAGGTAGGCAAACAATTAGCAAAAAGATGGCCGAACTCAACATAGCCAATGAATAAATGGATTTAGTGGAAACTTACAGAGTGTTCCATACAACATCTGAATACACATTTTATTCAGCTGCACAGGGGATATTCTGCAAAATAGACCGCATACCAATCATAGATCATGCTTAAGTAAATGCAAGAAAACCAAAACTATCCCATGCATATTATCTGACCAGAGTGTGATGAAACAGGAAATTAATGAAAAAAGAAACCGTAAAAACCCCATAAACACCTGGAAATTAAACAACATACACCTCCACAACCACTTGGTTACAGATGAAATTAAATAATATCAACAAGTCAACAAATAGCCAAACACAACTTACGGAAATTTGTGGAATGCAATGAAAGCACTTTTCACAGGCAAATTTGTAGCACCGAACTCATACATTAGGAAAACAGAAAGAAAACAAACATCCTAATGCTGCACGTTAAGCTTCTAGAAAAATAAGAGCAAACCAAGCCCAAAACCCAAAGAAGGTAGGAGAGTATAAAGATTAGTGCAGAAATTAGTGCAGTTATGACAAAGAAAACAATGCGAAGAATTAATGGTTCAAAGAACTGGCTCTTTCAAAGATTAAATAAAAATGATAAACCCCTAGCCAACTTCATCAAAAAGAGAAAGGAAAAATATGTAAATTCAAGCAATAAAGAAAGGGATGAAATTACTACACAGCCATGAAAATACAGAATATTATCAACAACTACTATGTAAATCTTTAATCTCATAGAATGGGAAATTGCAACACATGGACAGCTTCCTGGATAGGTACAAATTGCCAAAACTGAATCAAGAACATATAAAAGCTCTGAATAAACCAATATGTCAAAGAAATTGAAAATATAATAATGATTAAAAAGAACATACCAACATAGAAAAACCCAGGTCTTGATTGATTCATATCAGAATTTTTCAAGAAATTTAGAAAAAGATTTAATCTCAATACTCCTCAAACTCTTCAATAAGATTGAAAAAGAAACTCTACTCCCAAAATCATTCATGGATGCAAGTATTACACTGATACCAAAATCGGGGAAAGACTCGAGCAAAAAATAGAATTATAGGTCATTCTCTCACATGAACATAGATGCACAAATCCTCAATAAAATACTAGCAACTAGGATACAGCAAATCATCAAGAAGATTATACACAATGACCAGGTAGGATTCATTCCAAGGATGGAAAGATGTTTAACATATACAAACCTATAAATATAGTACACTTTATCAATAGAGCAAAAAACAAAAACCACATGATCCTCTCCTTATATACAGAAAAAGTTTTTGATAAGGTTCAACACTTTTTCATGATTAAAGTCCTATAGAAAATTGGAGTAAATAACCTCTACCTCAATGTAATAAAAGTCCTCTATGACAATCCAACTGCTAACATAATTATAAAAACTGAAATCTTTTACTTCTCAGAACAGGTACAAGACAAGGGTGTAATGAACAAAAACCAAACTGCATGGAAAATATTCAGAAAATCAATAAGTGGGATCTCACCTTTTTGAAAAGTTTCTGCATAACGAAAGAAATAACTGTTAAAAAATTCACAATCTGAGAAAAAGATTATAGACAACTGTCTCTCTGACAAAGGCCTTCTATGTAGAATATATTAACAAGTTAAAAAATCTGGTCTTCAAAATACAATGACCCTGTCAAAAAATGAGCATCTTGTGGAAAATAGCAATTCCATATTGTGTCTAAGCGTGTTTGATAGTGAGACAGATAGTGATGTTAAGCTCAACTGCCTTTGTTACAGGGTAATCATATAATTAAGGTTACCTTTTGGATGTTTAACAACTAAGGTCTGCAGACCAAAATTTAGAAAAATAGAGGAGCTATAAGGACAGACAATATTTTGGACCCAGAACTTCAAGGTCAGTGAAGACTCTGGACATAAGAGAACTTGTGCTATGATATCCTATAACTTAGTGGTGTCCCAAATTTTTTGAACAAGGAGATTATGAGGTCACAAAGGAAAGTGATTGATGATGTGCAGTGTGCCTGAGGAGAGTCACCTAGAGAGAAAAATTTCTCTCAGGCTTTCAGGGAGCAAATTGGTCATTGAAACTCATCCAGATGGCTGATACTGACAAAAGGTGCTATACATGGTTAGCACCATGGATTTTGGGGTAAATCCTGAGGGGATTTGACTGACCTGGTCCGATATGAAACTTACAGTTTTAGTTATATAGGTCTTGCTTTAACTTGGTCTTAACCATCCAGCAGAAAAGTATAATCACAAAGTATAAAAGTAATGCCATATTAATATGCTGAGGTGTAAAAGGCTCAATTCATCAACTTCTAACTATTGCCACTTCTGCTGATAACCCACTACTATCATGGACTGTCGTACTACATTGGGTTATTTTGCTGAATTCAAGTAGCTACAACTTGATCAAATATATGTAGGTGGAATTTGTCCTAGTGCCTAAAGCAAAGCAGTAAAGCTAAGCTACCTCACTCCTGAGATGATATCCTATCTGGTTAAGGTTTGTTGTCAGTTGCTAGGCTACCTGGTGTTAGGCATTACTAACTTAACAATAGTTTTGTTGTGGGAAAAACATAGGAGGGGAAGGATAAAAATATATATAAAGGAAAAAATATATATGTATATACAGGACAGTTAGGACAGATATATATAGCTGCTTTATCTTACTTCACTGAGAATTAAAGTTTGCACTAATAGTGTTTAGACAAGATATCATGTCTGCATCTTGTCCTCTGAATGACTACTATGAAGATAATAGTATGCAATGTATTAATTATTGTAAACATTCCACTAACCTGGTTTGAAACTGCTTCATTGCTATTTTATCTTTTTTCTGATTAAAATGAATAAAAATTATAATAAAAAATGGGCCTTTTAGTTGAATACATACTTCTCAGATGAATAAATACAAGTGGTAAATAAATACATTAAAATAATATTCAACATCATTGCTATTTTCTTTGTTTTTTGTTTTGTTCTTACTTTCTCTTTCGCCTGTGTATTTGCACAGGATCTTACTACATAACTTGGACTCATGGTGATCCTCCTGTGTTCAACCTCCCTGGCACTGGGATTACAGGCATGTGCCAACATGCCCAGTTTCAGTGGCTAACATGGCCGGGGCTATCACGACATGCAGCACTGAGTATCAAACCTGAGTCCTTGAACTTGTCAAGCAGCTATGTAGACTGCTGAGATACCTTCCACCCTACTATGTTTGGTATTTTGAGAAGTACAAATTGAAACAAAACTGAGATTCCATCTCATCCCAGAAAGAATGGCTAAAATGAAGAAGTCAACCAATAAGAAAGTCTGGAGGGGCTGTGGGGGAAAGGCACCCTTTTTCATTGTTAATACGAGCACAGACTGGTACAACCACTACAGAAACCAGTGTGGAGATTTTTCTAAATTCTAGGCTTCAGGCTCCCATTCAACCCAGCTATTCCCCTCCTGGGTGTTTTTCCAGATGAACTGAGAACATCAAACTGCATTGATATATGTGCACCTAATTTTATAGCAGTATAATGTATCATAGTTAAGTCTTAGAAATAACCTAATGCTGCCGGGCGTGGTGGCGCATGCCTATAATCCCAGCACTCAGGAGGCTGAGACAGGAGGATTGTTGTGAGTTCGAGACCAGCCTGAGCTACAAAGTGAGCTCGAGGTCATCCTGAACAGCATAGTGAGACCCTGTCTCAAAAAGACAAAAAAAAAAGAAAAAAAGAAAAAAAGAAATAACCTAATGCTGATTAAATGAAGAATGCATAAAAAGATGTATTTTTACACAATGGAGTATTATTCAGCTACAAAAAGTATAGTTTTGAGGCTATTATTGGTAAATGGATGCAACTAAAGACTATGGTCATAAGCGAAATAAATCAGACCTGCATGGTTAAACATCATGTTGTCTTGCTAGTGTAAGAATCTGAAAGAATAAACAAAATCTGAAAAGTAAAATAGATACTACGAAAAAGGAATAAATCTGTTCAATATGAAGGCATTATTGAGATAAAGAGGGAAGGAGTTTGAGAGAGAGGTGGGAAACAGACATATGTATGTATGTATGCAGGGTGGCTTGGATAAATCTACTGTGGATTTCTCCCTGTGTCCATAAAGGAGCAATTAATGTTTAATTTTTTTCATTTTTCTCCTTTTCCTCTCTTCTTATTCTCTTATATCTTTTCTAGCTTTTCATCCATTTGTCTGGTAGTATAAGCAACTAAATTGAAGAGAAGTCTATATAGTACAATGAATACTGTCAAATTCATATTATTTTGTTTAGTAAATTCTGTATCATTTCTAATTTTTTGTCTACCATAATTTTTATGCTCTTTAAAATTGACAATATTAAAGAGTATTTGAAACAAAAGGCTCAAGTCATAATACATAAACATCAGTATACATTACATTAACACAATCAACTTTAGCATAACTTTGAGAAGCTGGAAACTTCAGTAAAAGCATATCAGAAAAATTCTTAAAAATCAAAAAATGCTAAAAGAATGGAAAAGAAAAGAAAATAAAGGAAAGGAAAATATGTAAAGAAAGGAAAAGAGATACAAATTGTTGATGTCAAACAGAAACAGCTGATAAACAAACATACCTAGCTTACATACTAAGAGTGTATTCAAATATGTTTTTTGCCAAATTAAATTTTGATAACTTTTACAGTATTAGAAATTTGTAATTATGAATGAAATAGAATAATGTGTTTTATTTTGCCTTACGAACACTGGTAGTGACCATGTCACTTTCTTTCACATAGCCTCCAGTACAATTGTCTCCATACATTCTTTCATTTACTCCGATTTTCTTTTCCCAGTTGTAGTTACTATTTCTTGGGCATCTTGCATCAATTTCTTTAATTGATCCCAGGTGGGTCAAGCTCTGTCTTTATGAAGCAGCTGTGGAGTGGTCTCTGAGGCATCACTGACACAGAACTCAGCATCAACTCCTTCAGAAGTGGAAGCTACTCCTTCTGAGCCTGTGTCTATGATGCATTGCACAGCACACTCTGGGACACGAATCAGTCATTTGGAGTTCTCTGGAAGACACAAGTACACTCATCACAAGTGAGTAGTGGGCTGGTCCCTTTCATTGTTGAGCATGAAGATCTTTCCAAATAACCCTTCCCCGCCTCTTTACTTTACCTGATTGACTTGCCTTTCTACTGCTATAGTCTCTTCCCATCACCTCCTAAAAATTCTATTATGACGTGTGAATTTTTTACAGAAGGATTTCCCTTTTCATTTTTGTAAATTTGAATTTTGAGCATACTGTGAGCACATTCAACATTTCCTTGACTATGAGAGTTACAAGGATTTCCTGTGGTAAGTGAAATGTGAAAAGTTTTACTAAACTTTGGAAGCAACTTAGTGTTTGTGTGAGCCAGACCATTGTCTCTCTTACATGCCTGCAGGCCCCCAAAGGTACTAAGAGCATCCAAACAATGAACAATGGTGTACTTAGAGTCGCTTCACCAGTGTGGGCAAAAGAAAAAATAAATCCTGAGGAAGAATTTATTAAAACATGGATCCAGCCTAGAGAGCCAAACTCAGAGGAATGTGACATGCATTTGCCAGAGAGGCCTGAGGTGAAACCATCAGAAATTAACCCCCAGAGCGAGTGAGGGAAGATATGTTATGCATGAAGGACATTGTGCAATGATTTTATGAGCCTGTTCTCAAATTGAAAGGAACTGGTTGTGCTATGCAGAACCATTCTGACCGAGCAGAGCAGAAGCTTGTCGGACAGTAGCTGAGGAGCAGCAAGCGACAGCAGCCAGCAGGCTTTCTATAGTAGCTTTCACCTTCGTGAGAGGCCCTCACAGTTGGGAATGGGAAAGTAAAAGATTGATGAGACGAGAGGCAGAGCAAGCACGACTGGGTGGCGAAACGGAGAGTATGAAATGGATGAAAAAGGTCTTCCTGGTTAGTATTGATGGTGGCGGTTTCGATGAGGTGTATCACGCTGCAAACAAAACTGTTCAAACATTAATTGCAGTGGGTTTAAAATCCTTAAGGCCCATGTAGCAGTCTGAAAATCAGTATTTTGACCCAAAGAACAGTGGGTATGCTGTATTTGGGTACACGGGGTTCCCACTCGCCACTTCTGCCTCTAGCTGTGGCTCCAGCCCTGGCATCTTGGGATATGGACAAGTTCCCCTGGCAGCAGTGATGGCAGTGACTCACCAGCATGGGTAGCAGTTGAGGCCCCTCTGCCTAGCCATTCAGCACTGATGCTTCAATGCTGGTGCCTGGGAGGGGTCAGTGCTCACCTCACTGTTGGGGACAGGCTCCACCTCTGGGTTGGCTCTGTTGGTGCCTGCCAGGGGGTGCTGCAGGCATGTTCTCTGAAGCCACAGACACCTACCGTTTTCTCTCCAGATTTTCCCTCCTCCAATCTGGGCTGTTGTGAGTCCTAAGACACTTAGGCAGCTGGTCTCTGTGAAGAGACAGGTCCTGAGAACTAGGTGTGTCAGATCAAAAACAAAGTAGAAAGAAATAAAGTTTGGGTCAGGGGGCCACAGCCTCTATGACTCCTGCCTCAGTTGGCATTTTCTCTAGCCTCTAATTAAGACTCTTTAACATAAAATAGGAATAGTGGAAATGAGAGGAATGTTCAACAAGATTAGTGAGGACATTATAGTTTAACTATCCCAAGGACTGACTTTAGCTCACCTAGCTATCAGCTCATCATTCCTTCAGACATATCTTAGCAAAAGATAGGTCCCAGCAGCATTCCACCAAGACTAAGTCCTGTTTTCATCTTCTTTGACACTAATGCTTTGCTAGACTTTCTCAAGAACAATTACACGGTCTGGTCAGGTCAAAGTCCCATCTAAGTTATACATTGGATGGTAAACCATAGATGTCCTTCTCCACATGGGCTGAGTGTGTGGCACAGGGCACTGTGAGCATCACTGGTGGGTGTGTGCGTGCAGGGGATTGGGCTGGGACATCCCATGGCAGTCTACCTATGGCTGGAGAGTGAGGCCTTGTCTTCACTAGGCTTATGTGTCTATGCTCCTCCCTCCCATGCACTGTGCTGGCTACTCACACACACAAAAAATAATCCCTTCTACAATAAATAATCCCCCATACTTAAGCAGGCCTTAGCTATTTCTTTTTTGTCCCCCACCGCTCCTTCCTTATCTGATTGACCAATGCTCTAGGCTCTATTAGAGCGGCTGCTGTCCAGCACCTTTATTCTGCTCAGGATTGAATTTTAAAGTAGTGCTCTCAGCCAAACCCTCCAATGGTCATCTCAATAAGCATATGGTCGTTGAGACACTCCCTAATCCAGGACACAACAAAAAGTAAATATTTCAATCAGTATTGTAGCAAGCATTTCTATTTACAACCTTTGCTCTAATGATCCTGTTTTTGCTCCATATATTACATTTGATAAAATCAATACTCCTCTCTGCCTTTCGTTTTTTGTGAGCTTGTTTTCTTCTGAGGCTCCTGTGTACCTGTTTTTCCTTTTAGCTCTAATGAACCCATTTTTCTCTTTGACTTCTCTTGAGCCTATTTTACTGTTTGGTTTCTCTGAAGCGTATTTCCTTTTTGGCTTTTTTGGAGCCTATTTTGTCTCTTTGAGTTCTCTGGAAGCCATTTTCTCTTTTTGTGAGCCTAGAGCTCAGGGTCTACTCTTACCTGCTATCCAGTGCATTTCCTCATTCTCTGGCTCCTTGTTTGGACCCCAAATGCCACGTCCTGCACAGCTCTTGAAGTTCTCAGAGTGAGGACAGTGAGAAAGTGGAGACTAAAGGACAATAGTTAGAGTACAGTAAACTGATGCCAGATGGAGCCCTCTCTCCTGATGGAAAGGAAGGAAGGAAGAAGAAAGGGGAGGGGGAGGAGGAGGAGGAGGAGGAGGCAGAGGAGGAGGAGGAGAAGGAGGAAGAGGAAGGGTCACCATGTGTGCAGCATATTAATATAATTGGAGCCGGGTGTGGTGGCGCATGCCTGTAATCCCAGCACTCGGGAGGCTGAGGCAGGAGGATTGTTGTGAGTTCGAGACCAGCCTGAGCTACAAAGTGAGCTTAAGGCCAGCCTGAACTGCACAGTGAGACCCTGTCTCAAAAAAGACAAAAAAAAAAAAAAAATATATATATATATATATATATAATTGGGATGTTGAATGTCCTGTGAAACCCCTCTGCCTAGTAGTTTATCCACGCGGCTTGCCTTGTTCCCCAAGTGGTCTTGGGAGGAGAGTAGCTTACACATGTGACTCGTATCAGGTGCTCTTGTTCTTGAGGCTGGCTCTGCTCTAGCCACACATGTGATTGCTCTCCAGCTTTAGCTGATCCCCACAACATCAGCTTCCAGAGCCATCCCATGTTGGACAAGGCTGAGTGACTTCTGCCATGGAACACTGAATAAACCTTGTAGGGCTCTTCTTTGTCAGCAATAGCTCAGCCAGCCATTTTTAAAATTGTTGGTGACAGTTTTAGGATCACAGGTGAACAACTCCCTGCCCAGCTGTGGAGAAAGCAGGACACCTTGAGGAGCAGGCTGGTAGCTGAGCCTCAGGTACCCAGGGCCCAGAGCTAATGGCTCTAAGCCAAAGACCTCTTGGAATTCTATCACATGTTTTAGATGAATGTAAAAGCACCTTTTAGATGAGTATTAAATCAAAACACTCTCTATGGTGGGTGGAGGCTTTGGGACAGCAGGAAGCAGCATTGTACACAGGAGCTGTTGTCAGGAAGCTGCGGTGAAAGATAAAATGTCCTACCTCCCTGTCAATGCCCAGAACGGAAATTGCCACCAAGAATGTATTTTACTAGAAGTAAGTTTTGAAATCAAGAAGGGAATGGCTAAAAGTGCTATGGAGACTGGCATGTGAATCTTTTTCCCTTTGACAATCATGTGATTTCCTCATTCATTCTGTTCTCTCTTTTAGGGGCTCATTTTTTTTTTTTTTTTTTTTTTTTGTCTTTTTGAGACAGGGTCTCACTATGCAGTTCAGGCTGGCCTTAAGCTCACTTTGTAGCTCAGGCTGGTCTCGAACTCACGACAATCCTCCTGCCTCAGCCTCCCGAGTGCTGGGATTACAGGCATGCGCCACCACGCCCGGCCTTAGGGGCTCATTTTTGTTGCAGGTATTTGCATATCTTGAAATCTTTGTCATGGGAAGAAGTATGAGAGTGTCAATTGGTGGATTAATGAGTCTGTTAGTGAATTAATGAGTCTATTTGAAGACACATGACCAATATATTTTAGGGGGAATCAGAATAGACCTTAGCAGCAGCCCGGCTAATGACCAGCACCCAGGACCCTGCAGGTGTTCTGAAAGGAAACGAATATCTGTGGTCTAGGAGTGGTCCTGGAGACCCCTATCTCTGCTCTGCTATCAGTCACAATGCAAAAATTAGGTGGTTTCCTTTCCTGTCAAAGTTTTGTCACCATGGCATCAAACACAGCTATGCTTCCCTTTGAACTGGCCCCTACGGCAGAAAACAGTTAGCGTCATTCAATGTTGAACTTGTGTCTGGTCTGGCCATGAGTATTCTCCTCCCTAGGAATCTAAGACATAAAGGACTGGGCTGGCACTGAGCCAGCACCTGGCTTCAGGCAACACAAAGCTGGAATAGAAAATGCTTATGCTAGCTCCTATCTGTCTCTGGGGCAAGGCTGGCTCTCCCTACACTGTGGTTGGCTTTTCCAATAATTATGTTTTGCACTGCCAGTCTCCTAAGCCACTTTGATGAAGAACCTGATGCAAGGCTCCAAAGGGGCATGTGTTACCTTGATTTTCATCACAAAGCCAAGTCTGTCCCTGCCTGGTTACATGGTGCGTGAAGCCTCCTTTGGGACCTGAGCAGTAGGATCTGGCTTTCCAGAGCCCTATGGTGTGGTGTAGTGAGAATCTAGGGAAATTATCCTGGTAGGTCCCTCTCTTAGAGCGAATCACACTTCCTGGGCAGGTCACCTCTCCCATTTCAGAATCCATTGCTTAGGGAATCCATCTATAATATTTCATAACTATACAAAAGCATATGTGCACTGCTGTATAAAATTATGCTGAACCTCTTTCTCCCCTTCATTTGTAAATCAGGAAGTTCACTTCCACAAGTCTATGTGGCTCCCAAGGGCCCTCAGGCATCCTGTGTCAAAGGAACACAGATGCACTATTGTGAAAACACCTCATATCTGATTAAGAGGTTTAATGAGTTATAATAAATATTGTTAGAATTAGGAAACCGTGGGTAGCTCCAGGTTATGGCTGGAGCTTGTCACAAGCTGTTTGTCTCTGTGTCTGTGTCTGTGTCTGTGTCTGTGTCTGTCTGTCTGTCTGTCTGTCTGTCTGTCTGTCTGTCTCTCTCTCTCTCTCTCTCTCTCTCTCTCTCTCTCTCTCTCTCTCTCACCAATAATGTACTGGACATTTCAGGCTGTAGCAGTCATGGAGAGGAGAGGAGAGGAGACAGAGACAGAGTCAGAAAGACAGAAAATATGAACAGATAGGGCTGTCTGCTGGTTACCTCTTTCCTATAGTCCCTGTCCCCAGCCCAAGCAGCTGACCACATCTGCACTCTCCATGTATGTATCTCTCTACCTACTGACAGAGAAGGTGAATTAGGAGAATACCTCCTATTGCTCAGTGGAGCAGTTATACTGTTTCAGGCTAGTCTAGTCATGCCATGCTCCCAAAACATGGTGCAGGTAGTGGGCTGTAGCTGGTTCCTCCAGTAGGTTCTGAGAACCACTTCTCTGTCCAAAATTCCCTGCTCACTCCCAATGCCTACCCACTCTAAGGTTCTGAGATTGGCCTGGACCTGTCAGTCATATATTAATGTTGAACCAAGAATGTCTTAGATTGCTACTGACTCTAAATACAGGATTTTCAGAGGAAATGTGGGATGTCTTGCCAAGTTTGAGTTTCAAGCCAACAACATGTGCTGTTTTGTATAAGAATAGCCCATACAGATTTTAGGGCATACTGATACTGAAAAATGTATCAGGATAGTGATAACCTAAAATTCAAATTTGATCTGGCACTTTCATTTTGATTGCTATGTCCAACCACCCTGCCTGGATGCAGAGGGGCCCCATGAAAACACTCCTGCCACCGACCAGTGAGCAGTCTGGCAGTTTGTGAAACCAAAGGGCTGTTTGCTTTGAGACTCAGGAGGAGACTGACTGGAGGATGCTGCAGTGCTATTGGAATGGAAAGCCATTCCAGTAAAGGGGGTGTGGGGCCTGCCAGCGCATGCAGAGCCTTTTAGCATGCTGTATTCATTGCATTTGCTTTGAAATGGAAGCAGAGCTGTTATAGAATGATTTTCCCAAGGCAGGAACATGGTCTCTATGCCCTGAAAGTCAAGGACCACACACCCACACACTGGTACAGAGGATGCCTCCCTGGACATTTAGTGTTCACTGCACCTCAGCTACCCTACTGAGGTGGGTGGTTTTCACTGGCTAGCACAAGATGATATCAGAGCTGAGCACATATGGCCAGAACACTCTGCTCTACGGCCCTCACTTCTCATCATTCAGGTTCCATGCATTCTGAGCACATGTCAGACATTTACTAGAAATGTTCAGCACTACAGAGTCTGTACAATGCCCAGAGTGACTCCCAGGATAGCCTTCCAGGGTCTGGCATGGGAGAACATGACAGGAGCAAACCTGAGGTCCTGTAGCACTAATTTCTATTTTGGCTTGGATGCTTTCGCAGCTCAGAAGACCTAGGCTACAAGATGAGCACAGATTGCTTTCTCAGAAGGGGGTCTGTTCTGAAGAACTTGAACCCTGTGCTCCTAGTTGTCCTCTTTTAGTCTGGGTGTCCTGGTTGTGAATGGGAACTTCTGAATGAATGGGCTCTGGAAGCACCTGCTCAGGGTAAGGAGGCTCTCTGTTCACAGAGAGCAAATTCACACCTATGTCAAAGATCTGACACTGGCTCCCAGTGTCAGTTCCCAGGGGGCCTACAATGTACATTCCTGTATCACACACACACACACACACACACACACACACACACACACGGGGAGGTCATGTTCCCTGGCTGGTGCAGGCAGTTGTTAGTAGAGCTCATACTTCTCTCTATCCATCTGACTGTTCAGCCCCATTGCTGATTTGACCCTGTCATCCCACCTTCCCTTCCAGCTGGCCCCACTACTGCGAAAGAAAGTTCCTGTGCACTTACTGACACTTGACTGCCCTCTAGCCCTGTAGAGACTTGTGGATCGTGGATGAGTTGCTCCATCTGAGCACGACTGGTTCCTGGTGTGTGTCTACGTTTCTCGACCTAGTTTCTCTGTGGGACCTGTGCCTGGCTTCCTGTTTTCATTAATGAGCATTTTAACTATGACTGGAAACTTTAGAGGCATTATTTTCCTTCCCAGAATGTGTTGCTCATTATATGGAATTTAATTTTTCCATTTTTTCTTTATTACTAAATTTTTAGAAGTACATCTTTTGTGTTCTTGAGGGGGACACACACACTTCGACAATCCACATAGGGCTGAATGGAACCACCCATGATTCCTGGGAATCAGTCAGCTGTGACTATGTTTATCTTTCAGAGATTCACAGAGGACCCTTGGCTGCAGGCAGCCCTGTTCTTCCTCTTCTTCACCCTATTTGTGGCAGCACTGGTGGGCAATGGCCTGATCATCATGACCATCCACTGTAGCTCCAACCTCCACACCCCCATGTACTTCTTCCTGGTCAACTTGGCCCTACTGGATGTGGCTAGTACCTCAACTGTCCTGCCCAAGGTCCTGCAAAGCCTAGTGGCTGAGAATAGCATTTCTTTTGGGGGCTGCCTCACCCAGATGTTCGTCTTCTCCTGGCTCCTGGGCTCCGAGCTGCTGCTCTTCTCTGCTATGGCCTATGACCGCTACCTGGCCATCTGCCGCCCACTGCACTATAGTACCCTGATGAGTGGTAGGGTCTGTGTGGCTCTAGCAGCCTTCGTGTGGTCCATGGGGGCTCTCAACTCCTTGGTGCTCACCTGCTTGGCTCTGCCACTGTCATTCTGTGGTCCCAATCTTATCACACACTTTTTCTGTGAGATTCCGTCTGTGCTCTTGCTGTCCTGCAGCCCAACCTTTATCAACGATGTCATGACCATTATTGCAGACATGTTTCTGACTGGCCTGAACTTCCTGCTGACCATGACTTCCTATAGCTTTATCATCTCCAGCATCCTACGCATCAGCTCGGCCGAGGGCAAGCAGCGCGCCTTCTCCACCTGCTCCTCCCACCTGGTGGTGGTCACTCTATACTACTCTACTGTGCTCTACACCTACATCCGGCCAGCCCTGGGCTCTGCAGGGATCTTGGACAAAGTTGTTGCTGTTTTGTATACCACTGTGACTCCCTCTCTCAACCCTCTGATCTATACACTGAGAAACAAGGAATTCAAAGCATCCTTCAAAAAACTCCTATTTTCCCCTAAATAAGTCTAAGAAAGCAAAGGAACTTTGGAAGCAGCAGAAAGGGTCCCAGGCGGGGCACTCATGCTCTGCTGGACTCTGCTCTTGAGCCTGGAGATGATGACTGAACCATCACCTGGCCTTGCTGTCCAGGGCTGTGTGACTCAGAATATCAGTTTATGCCACTAAAACCTGAATCATTTAATCTTTTAAATGTTGTTATAACATTTTACACATTGCTGTACAACTGATACATCAAAACTGACATGCTCTTAAACACTAAGTTATTTCCTTATCTTTTTAATATGCAATTCTAGGTTAATTTTGAGTGTAGGTTTTTATTTCTTTTCAGTTTGGTCTTTCTATGCCTCAAGTCTTTTAAACAGTAGCTATCACTGGATTATCACTGGGTTGGGGAAACCTACTGTACTTGTTTCTGTCAACTGTGGAATTTTAGCTGTCATGTTCTGATTCTCACTTCATATTTGCTCTGGGACCATGTTCACTTCCTATGCGCAAGGGGGAGGGATTCCACTCGATTAGAAGGACAACCACTAAGTATATCCCACCCTCTGATTTTTGTTGAAGCTATTCTGAGTATTTTTTTCATAATCAGAAAATGATTGTTGGAATTTTTTTCTTTTTCAGATCTTTTCTGTGTCCATTTGGATGACCCTGAGGAGTTTTATTAGTTTTTGTAGTATAAATTACATTAGTTGGATTTTAAACATTAAGCCAATTTTATATCCATTTTTTATTATCTTTATTGGTCATCAGGTATTATAAAAATATATTGCAAAACTGAATATGCAAACATTTTATTGAGAATTTTGTGCATGTGTTCATTAGGGATATTGGTTGGTAGCTTTTTTCTAACAATGTCTTTATCTGCTATTTTATCTTATTTATTTAATTTTTTAACTAATTTTATTGAGAAAGAGGAGCATTGAGACACTTTCAAAACAGGTTGGTAGGACAGTTACATTAATTAATACATTGCATATTGTTGTCTTCATAGTAGTTATTCATAGTACAAGATGCAGACATGATATCTTGTCTAAACACTAGTAGTACAAATCTTTCTTCTCAAGGCAACTGTGTATCTATCGTAACTATTTTGTTTTATCTGCTCTTTTCAACCAGGGTAATTCTGACCGGCTCAGTTTTCATGAGTGTTTAAATATAGATCTTTTATTGTCTGGTGTATACCCAGAGCCATAAATTTGCCCCCAAATTCTTTTTTATCTATATTGCAAAAACTTTGCTATGGTGTTGCCGTATCAAATCCTTGCAAAGTATTGATGTTATTTTTCCTTACATTGCAGCCTGAAAACACTCTAGGCTTCTGGCTGGACTTCTTGCTAATTTTCTGTTTATCATGGTTCACTTTCCCTCCATGGCTGATGTTTAAGGTCTAGTGCTGTGCCTTTGTCTAGATGTCCCTCCAGCACCTGCTGTGGTCACAGGTGGAGCTTCTTCAGAGATAGCTGGATTTAGCATGTATGCTGCTGGGGTTAAGAGTGTGATTACTAAAACAGTTCACTGATGATTGGTTTAGGATAGTTATGGCTAGGATTAAGGGTGCTCTACCCTAAGGATTGGGAGCCTGGGAACAATATGAAGGAACAGACATGTTGCTTGTTGCTTGCTGTTTGCTGCTTTCTGCCTGCCCTGCACACAATAAGCTTCTTTCTCTCTGTGATGTCCCTGCGCCATGCAAGCTGCCTTGGACCCAGCCAAGCCGGAGCATCTGCAAGCTACAATCTCAATGAGGTTTTCATTCTTTAACTTTGGGTGTTGGGCATATTGTCTCTGCAATGATGAAAATAGTAAGATATCTAGAAGCTTTTTTTCCCAAATGTATGCTATTGGATTTTTTCTGTTTAAAGATGGAGAGGAGATCTGTTTATTATTGTGACTTTATTTGAAGCCAATACGTGAAAATTCTCTGATTTAAATTTCACCATCATACCACAGATATTTAGCATATTAAGTGTTCATTGCACATTTAATAAAAAAGAGAAGAGTTAATCAATGGCATCATTGAAACATTTTGTCTCAATAAAGGAACTCACCAGGCACTTAGGTACAGACCCCTCTCAGGGGCTCCTAACTCTATTATATTGTAACACAGATAGATCTTCTCTTTTGGTCGACCCGATCTGGCTATGTAGTTTAGAGTAGCCTTCAATTCTCTCTGTGGTCCCAGTTTGCCTTAAACTCATGGTAACCTTCTTACCTTATCACCCAAGTGCTGGGCTTACAGACATGTGCCACGACACCTAGATTACTGGACAGTTCACAATTCTTTCAGCTCATTACCTGAGGGGTGACCCTGCACTTGGCTTCCTATCATAGCCCTACCTCACAATTTTTCTCCTTAGGAATTTACAGTATTTCCCACTGACTCCAGTCTTTCCTCCTAGGTTGCCCATGATGTGTGCTTAGGTCTAGCCTCTTCATCAGCACTGAATGTTCAAAGATCATATCACTTTATTCTGATGGAAAAAAAACAGCAGGAAAATTATGTTCGTTCTCACAGATTCCTCTCAATTCCTTTCCATTTCTGGGATCAGGATTGCCTGGCTTTACAGGAATTCAGGATGTCTCCTGCCCACATCACTTGTTTCTTCTGTAGCTATGAACCAGTCTCCTGAGTTCACTCACACAAAGCTTCAAAGGGCTGAAATAAAGGGGTGTCAGTTTATGGTAGTATTTCATATGTAATATTGGAAATGGGAGGACAGGCTTTACTTGCTGTTTGTGTGAACTTCAAATAAATGTTTCACACATCTTGCTGCTTGTGTGAACTTGCAATAAATGTTTCACTTTGAGCCTCAAATTTCTCATCCTTACTGTGGGATTATCATGATAATGATGCCTAAAGTTGTTACAAGAGTTAAGTAATGTATCATATAAGCCATTAGTACATGTGAGACACTTGGAAAATCTGAAAGAGAAATTAAATTTTGTAGGCAACCCTCTGAAAAGAGGTGGCACTCACTTCAAATATCTTCTTTAGATTAATAAATTCTCTTTTCAAATGTGATGGTATCTGTAAAGTCTTTTGCAAAAAACAATATTTTGTCTGGTTTTTGTTTAAAGCATATTGTAAAATAGAGTAATACTTTTTGACATGAATTTATACTTACTTTATCAAATGTATATTTTAACGTGATAGCATGCATTTATCCAAGTTTTCTAAGATATACTTAATTTCTGACATACAAGACCAAAACATAATTTTTGTTTATGTATTTAATGTCAGATTTAATTGTAAAATTTCCAGTTCTCTTTGGTTGCAATGAGATAAAGATTATTGTTGGGCAAAAGACAATTTAAAATCTTGGATTGCTAGTTCAGGAGAAAACTGGTTAGTTTTCCATCACTGTAACAAATATCTGAGACAAACAATCTATAAAGATTAGAAGTTTCTTTCAGAGCCTCAGAGTTTTTGGTGTTCTGCTCCATAATTGGTTCTGTTGTTTTGGTGGCTATGGTCAAATAACATCTTGGTGGGAAGCAAATGGTACAAGAAATAGCTCACCTCATGCCTCGGGAAGAAAAGAGCAACAGGGAAAGGTTCTGGGCTCCACAGTCTTTTTCAAGGAGGGAGACTGACTGCATCTGATAAATTATTGTCATGGATTCAAGGTCAAGCCTTGGACTGGTCTTTTTTTTTTTTTTAACACAGAAGAAATGCTGAGAAGAAATGCAACTGTTCACAGGGTCTTGCAGACAACAAAAATGACTGAGAAACCCTCAATTCAAGAGCCTCAGAACTTCCATGGAACTCATAAACACAACTTGTGTATTTTCTAATCCATCCTAACATTTTAAAACCTACATTACAAAAAAACATTTCTTTTCAGATGTTCCCTAAAATGAAACAGAAACAATGTGGCTTAGTACACGACAATTCATCTACTTATATCATTATTGGAGAAGAAGCAGGTTTATCGGATATTGCAAGGAAGTAAACCCATTAGTTTAGTATGTGGGTCAACAGTGATGAAGAAGCTAGGGCCAGTGGTGTAACTGGGAATGGGACAGAAGGGACAGTCTACTCCAGGCATCATATTTTGAGCAGCATAATTGTCTCAAAGGAAAATTATATTGTAACCATTTGTTCCATTATAATACTGCAAAGACTTTTTACCCACATTTCTAGTTTATTTTTTTATGTTTTATGTTTTTATTGAAGAACAAATAGCAATGAGACAGTTTCAAGACAAATTAACAGGACAGATTCAATAAATTAATACATTGCAAAATGTTTTTATAATGTTTTGGTGTCGTACAAGGTGAATACATAATATTATACTTACATACATTACTATAGCAGATGTCTCTAATCAGTGAATGAAGAGAGTATAGCTATATACTTACTTTTTATAGCTGAATTATATCACAGATTAAATAATTAATACTTTCTACCTTGTTATCTCCCTAGTGTTTATCCATAGTATTAGAAGCCAACATAATATTTTGTCCAACCACTATTAGTGCACATCTTGCTTCTGATAGAATTATGCAGAAGCACAGCATATTTATCCTAACTGTACTTTTTATAAACACACACATCATGATTATTCCTTTGTATATTCTCACATTTTTTTTTTGTTTAGAACTGTCAAAGCTGAGCACTCCATTGTCATTAAACGAATTTAGGTGCCTGAACTCGGCGACACAATCCAACAAAGTCCAGAATTCCAAAATAATAGTGAGTTACCTGACGAAGCTGTTGACTATAGCCACTTATAGCTCAACTTATTATCGTGGCCCCACATTATATATCTCATTTTTGTACTTTTCGTTGGGATGGTTAAGACCGAGATAGATCAAGACCCATATACCAAAAGATGTAGCTTTTGTTTCTGATGAAGTCAGTGAAGTCCACTCAGGGTTTATCTTGTAATCCTGTGCCTTACTCTGTAGTTCCTTTGTCTGTGTTATCCATGTGGATGAGTCACGGCCAATGCTTGACCAGTTTTCTCTCCACGAGAGCCTGAGAGAAAGTTTTCTCTCCATGAGACTCTCTCCAGGCACACTTCACATCATCAGTATTTTTCCTCTGTGGCTCCATAATCTCCTTGATCATAAAATTTGGGTCTCAACTGAGTTTTATGATTTTACAGTACAGGTTCTCCTATGTCCTCAGTCTTCACTGACCTTGAAAGGCTAGGGCCAAAATGTAGGCCTCGGGGCTCTTCTATTTCTCCAATTTTGATCTGTAAAATGAGGTTGTTAATCATCCAGAAGAAAAGATGCTTAATACCTTGCAGCATGACATTCAGTTTGCCTTATCAGACTCAACTGTTCTTAGTTGTTGTTTTACATTTCTATTTGTATTTCCGGTTTTGACTTCTTATACTAGGGAGACTATATGATATTTGCACATGTGTTTCTGGTTTATTTCACTTATGAGTATATGTTCAAGTGGCATACACTTCAATATAAATACTTCAAGTTCATGAGTCTTTATAACTGAGTAATACTCCATTATATAAAAATACCACATCTTTTTCAACCGTTCCTTGTGTGACAAACATCTTGGTTGTTTCCAAGATTTTGCTATCACAAATTATGCTGGTATCAACATAGGTACACATATATCACTATGATATGTTTTCAGTTCCTCTGGGAAAATTCCCAGAAGGGTGATAGCTAGCTTGAATGGGATTTCCAGTCCTACTCTTCTGAGAGTCTCCACACTGATCTTCACATGGGTTGCTACAGTCTATATTCCAACCAGCAGTGGAGAAGTGTGCCCTTCTCCCCACGACCTTTCCAACATTTGTTGATGGTTGATTTCCTTATGATAGCCATTCTTTCTGGAGTGAGACGCTATCTCAGTGTTGTTTTTAATTGCATTTCATGATTGGCTAGTGATGTGGCCCATTTTTTCATGGATTTATTCGCTTGTTTAATTTTGGCCTCTGAGAAGTCTGCATTCACCTGAGATGCCCATTTCTGAATTGGCTCTTTAAATTTGAGGGCCCTGTTATATCTTAGTACTTTATATATTCTGGAGAACAGACCTTTGTTCAATTGCTTATTAGGATTTATTCAAAATTTGTAGGTTGTCTTTTCACTCTGCTGACAATTTCTTTTGACATTCAGAAGCTCCTCAAGAAGAGTTGATCCCAGTTGTTGATTCTTTCAAGTGCTTTCCGTGCAAATATATGTTTGTTCAAGAACTCTTTACCTACCCCTATGTCTTCAAGAGTTCCTTCTACTTTCTCTTTGAGGAGATTATTTCTGCTTTAATGTTCACCTCTTTAATCCATTTTGACTTTAACTTAGTGCATGGTGATATTGCTGGGTCAAGTTTTAGTTTTTAGCAAGTAGAAATCCATTTTTCCAGCACCATTGGTAAAAGAGGCTATCTTTCTTTCAGTATGTATGAGTCGGCCCTTTGTTGAAGATCAGATGGCTTAGTGCATTCATAGATGCTTCTGCACTATTCAATGCTTCTAATCTATTCCATTGATCCTCAGGTCTATTTTGTTGCCAATACCATGTTGATTTTATCACAGTGACTTTGTAGTATAATATTAAGTCAGGTTTGTGATGCCTCCTGCCTTCTCTTTATTGGCTAACATTGCCTTCGCTATTCTTGGTCTTCTATGGTTCCAAATAAATTTTAGGAATGATTTCTGTAGGTCTGCAAGGTATGTTCGTGGCAGTTTGATAGGGATTGCATTAAATCTGTACAACAATTTTGGAAGTATGGCCGTCTTCACGATGTTGGTTTTTCCTATCCAGGAGCATGGAATATCTTTCAATTTTCTGAAATCCTCTATAATCTCTCTTTTTAGAGTGTTGTAATGTTCTGTGAAATGATCTTTGACTTCCTTGGTTAAGTGAATTCCAAGGTATTTCATTTTCTGCCGAGCTATTGTCAAGGGTATTGTTTCTATTGTTTCCCTTTCACTGTGCTTGTTATCTGTGTAGAGGAATGATATTGGCTTTGAGTATTGACTTTGTATGCTGCTATACTACTCAGTTTGTATATCAGTTCTAGTAGTTTCTTGGTTTAATTTTTGCGGTCTTCCAAGTAAAGTATCATGTTATCTGCAAATAGTGATAATTTACTTTCTTCTTTACCTGTTCTTATTCCTTTTATTTCTTTCTCTTTTCTTATGGCTGTTGCTAATGATTCCAAAACTATATTTAATAGGAGGGGTGATAGAGGACATCCTTGTGTTCTACCTGATTTAAGAGTAAAAGATTTCAGTTTTTCACCACTTAGGATTATATGAACTTTTGGGTTGTCGTAGATGGATTTTATCAAGATAAGGTAAGTCCATCTATTCCAATTTTCAGTAGGACTATGAACATGAATGGGTGTTGGACTTTGTCAAAAGCGTTTTCTGCATCAATTGAGATGATCATGTGGTTTTTAGATTTTAGTCAATTAATATAGTGTAGTGCATTTATAGATTTTTGAATATTGAAACATCCTTGCATCCCTGCTGTGATTCTTACCTGGTCATGGTGTATGATTTTCTTGATGATTTGCTGTATTGTATTTGCTCAAATTTTATTGAGTATTTTTGCCTCTATGTTCATGAGGGAGATTGACCTGTAGTTCTACTTTTTAGTTGTGCTTTTCCAGGTTTTGGAATCAGTATAATACTTGCCTCCAGAAATGACTTGGGGATGACTGTTTCCTTTTCATTTTCATTGAAGAGTTTGAGGAATGTAGGGATTATATCTTCTATAAATATCTTATAGAATTCAGCTGTGAATCCATCAGGAACTGGAATTTTCTGTGTCAGTAGGCCTATTACATTTCGTATTTCATTGGCTGTTATTAGCTTATTGAGAGTTTTTATATCTTCATGGTTCAGTTTTGGTAATTTCTACCTTTCGAGGAATCTGACCAGTTTTTGTGGGTCTGTTATCCTGACAGCGTAAAGATTTTCAAAGTAACTGTTGATAATATTCTGAATTTCCACTGGGTCTGTGGTGATTTCACCATTTTTTTTTCTTTTTGCTTGTATTTGAATTTTTTCTTTCCTCTTTTTTTAAAAATTTTTTTATTTTTTTCCATTTATTTTTATTTTATTAAAATGCAAATGTCAATTAGACAGTTTCAAAACACCTTAACCATACAGAGTCGATGAATTAATACATAGCAAACTGTTTTCATAACGTCTTGGTATTGTACAAAGTGCATACATGATATTATATTTACAGGTTTTTTATAGGTGAAATTATATCAAAAATTCAATAATTATTTACCTAGTGGATGACCATAGCACTAAAAGCCAACATAATATCCTGTCCCACCACCTTTAGTGCAGATCTTGTCTATCATAGAATTATGTAGAAGCACAGCGTTATCTATCCCAACTGTACTGTCTGTACCCACACATCATGATTTTTTCTTTCTACAACCCTTCCTTTGTCTACACCTGTCAAAAGTGGGCACTACATTGACATTCAACTAACTTAGGTGCTTGAACTCGACACCACAATCCAACACAGTCCAGCATTCTGCAACCATTGGGAGTTATTCAAAGAAATTGTCGACCATATCCATTTACAGCTCAGCTTAATATAATGGGCTCACGATGTATACTTCATTTTTATACTTTTCTACTGGATGGTTAAGACCTAGGTAGATCAAAACTTATATATCAACACATAAACTTTATATTTCCTATGTGGTCATTGAAGTCTTCTCAGGGTTTATCTTGTAGTCCTGTACATTATTCTGTAGTTCCTTTGTCTGTGTCATCCATATGGATGAGTCACGGCCAATGCTTGACCAGTTTGCTCTCTGTGAGAACCTGAGAGAAAGTTTTCTCTTCATGTGACTCTCCCCAGGCACACTATAGAACTTCAATCTCTTTCCTCTGTGGCTCCACAATCTCCTTGCTCAGAAAATTTGGAGCTCACCTGAGTCTCATGATATTGCAGTACAGGTTCTCCTATGTCCTGAGTCTTCGTTGACCTTGAAAGGCTAGGTCCAAAATGTTGGCTGGCCT
>PVKA01028357.1:0-29476 GCA_004027165.1 Ctenomys sociabilis
ATATATATATATATATATATATATATATATATATATATATATATATATTATTTATTTTTGTATTTTAGGGAAGGGTCTACAGGATGTTCAGGGTCTCACTGCTAGATTGGACTCGTAGTGATTCTCCTGTTTTCAGCCTCCCCAAAATCTGGGATTACAGGTGTGTGCCCCCATGCCCAGTCTCAATTGCTATCTCAGCATGCCCTGGGGGTGGGGCTGGCACAATAGGCCCAGGGATTGAATCCCCAGCCCCTGAACCTGCTTGCAGGTGCTTTAATCCACTGAACTATTTGGCTGGCCCTGAAGTAAATATATTAAAAATGTTCAATATCATTGGTCATTCAAGAAATGCGAATTAAAACAACACAGATTCCATTTCATCCCAGAAAGAATGGCTATCATCAAAAAATCAACCAATAACAAATGCTGGAGAGGTTATGTGGAAAAACACCCTTCTTCATTCTTGGTGGGAATATAGGATTATACAACCACTGGGGAAATGAGTGTGGAGATTCTTCAAAAAACTAGGATTAGAGGCCTCATTCAACCCAGGTATTCTCCTTCTTGGAATTTTTGCAAAACTGAAAACATCATACTACAGTAATATATGTGCACACCTGGTTGTAGTAATTTGTCATAGTTAAATTTTGGAAATAACCTAAATGCCAATCAACTGAGGAATGGATAAAAAAGATGTGATATTTTTATACAATGAAGTATTGGTCACTTATAAAGAAAGATAAATTTGAGGCTTTTATAGGTAAAGGGATGCAACTAGAGACCATGCTCATAAATGAAATAAATCAGACCCACATGCAATGCCTCCCTAGTGTAAGAACCTGAAAGAGTAAATAAAATCTGAAAAGCACAGTAGATACTGTGACAGGGAAAGTATCTTAACTGCTCAAAAGGAAAGAACAACTAGGTGAGGGAAAGGAAAAAAGGAGGGAAAAGTTATATAAACATATATACATTAGATGAGATAGTTGTAAAACTAATTTCTATTGGTTTATTGAGTGAAACAGTTAACATTTAATTTTTTGACCAATTTTACATGCTTATATCTGGTAGTGTGAACAACTAATTTGAAGACAATGTGTAATACAACAACCATTGTTGAATTCCCATCATCTTGCTTTTTGAAATTCTGTATAGTTTGTATTATTTTTTTAAGAGTTTTTTATTAAATCTTTTTAAAATAAAAAAGAGAAAAAAAGGTCTTCAAATTGGGTTTGGGGGTGAGGACAGCGCTACTGGCGTCCATGGAAAAATACCAGCCAATACCCTGGAGGCTTGGGGCGCAGTAGCGGTAGGGAAGTGAGTCTTGGTCCCCAGGACCTCTCCCCACATCGTGCATGTGCTGCAGCCAGCAGGGAGGGAAATGGCAGCATGAGAGAGCAGAGTGCAGGCTCAGGAGAGGCCAGCACCCCTGGGAAGGGCGTGAAGTGCTGCCTGAGCAGCAGGAAGCTGGGAGTGGTGCCCAAGGTAGACACACTTGTTGGAGCCTGGCTTTCACCTGTAGCCCAGAGCTGGTGCCACCGTGAACAGAGATGTTCCTTCAGTCAAACAGATGACAAAAACAGATGGAGTGAACAGTACCCTAATGAATGTGGCCTCAGGTTTACTAATAGGGGAGCCATGAGCCCCAAACCCCTGCGGTCTCAGCAGGGTGGCACTGCCTTTGGGGAAACCATGGCTTATTATTTCCTTGCACAAGAGCAAAACACAGATCTTCAGCAAGTAGTACTAAATAGAATTCCTTTATTACCATGCCCTCAGCACTCCAAGCTAGCACAGATCAGCAAGGGAGGGACAGATTTGCAGTGACAGGAGTTTCTTCTCAATTCCTTCTATATGTGATGACCTGATTTAGGGCAAGTTGGCTCCAGGGTCCAGGTTGCCTCCTGTCTGTTGGGCTGTCTGGCATTCCTAGTAGCACCATGCAAGGTGGAAGGTGAGTATTGCAGGTGCATGGGTGGGAGGGAGGGCTCTGAGTTCAGGGATAGACATTGTGCTGAAATAGAAATGGGAATGAAAAGGACACACAAGGGTTGATCTAAGACACATAGATGATTGAGATGGGGAGAGGAGGACCCAGGCACTGGTCCACTGGCAAAGTCACAGCCTGCCAGGGAGGGGGCTGTAAGAATGCATAGGGAAGCTGAGGTGTGCTTCCTCCTGGCAACAGTGCAGCAACAGTGGGAACAGCCTCAAGCTGCTGCATGTAGAACCCAAGCCAGACAATTGAGTTCCCCTGATGTGACATCTGAGGGAACGTGGTGGCAATAACTCCTTGTGGTGTGATCCAAAGTAGCAGACCTCAAACTGTGGTGCAGGGCCAACAGCACCAGTACCCCTGGGAACTGTTAGACACCAACTCTCTGGCAGAGCCCTTAAGTGATTGCCCTGTACCCTCAATTTAGAGAACTGCTATCTAAACACTGATCACTACCATCCTTAGCAGGCGTGGGTGTCACCCAGCGGCTACACTGAGTACTACTATTATTGCCCAGTTTTCCCAGGACCCATGTAGTCTGCAAGACTGGTAACGTGGTAGGTGCTAAAGGTAACCTTCCAATTTACTCCCCCTACTCAGAACCCTGAGGGAGTCCCAGAGTGACACATTCCAGGATTAGATGTCAGGGCCCAGCATGTGTGTGTGTGTGTGTGTGTGTGTGTGTGTGTTTGGGGCAAGTATAAAAAATCTCAGGCACAGTGTCCACACTGCCATCCAGGGCACCTTCTCTAACCAGGCCACTGTCTGCTCTAACTCTGTCAGGGTTAATGGTGGTCAGGGTAGGACTCTGCTAATTCTGTCCCCAGTCAGGTTGGATGACCCAGCCTGTCGGGCTAGGGCCAGTGAGTCAGGTGTTTCTGCCCTGTCTTGGTAACAAGGCTACAGGAGTGGTGTCTGCCTGTTAGCTCTGTCCCCTAATGGACCAGAGACTGCAGGGAGAACCCCTGGGCAGCCAGGGAAGGCTTGGCATCTCTCTGGTCCACTGCTAACCTCTCTTGGGGCCTCTCCAGGAAGAGCTTGGTTCTAGCCAGGCATTTTCTTTGCAGGCTGGGAGTTGGGGCTTTGGACAATCTTCTGGGATCCCAGGGAGTCAGAGGACAATGGAAATGATCAAGTTCCAGCATCTCCTGGCTGTGGTACAGGCTGAGGCTGCCAGGGAAGCCTGTCTTATTTTGAATGAATTTTCCTTGGCAATGAGTGGCCTTCACTGGCAGATGAAAGAAGACAGTCAGGTTCCAGGGAGCCCCTGGAGGGTCCCTCCATCCTCATGGCTACTTCCTGCTCTGGAGATGCTCTTTCTGGCCCACTCAGCGCTATGTTGGTGACAGCAGTGGGTGTGGAAGATGACACCTCGCCTAGGACTGAACCAGGGCATCAGGGCAAGCTGAGCTGGCCAGGCAGAACCATGTGAGATGGGGCGAGGTGTGACCTCCCTCGCCCTTACCTCAGCATGGTGCAGTGTTAGCATCCAGGTGGGGAGGGTAAAAACATCCCCACAATGGGGAGAAGTGCAGGACTTGGGAAAGATGGAAGCCATGAGTGGGATCCTTATATTAGGAGCTGCCCAAGAAATAATCACTCAGCCTATACCCAGGCTGTGTTCTGAGTTAACACCCGCTCTACCCTTATGTGTTTTGGTGTTTTCCTTCTGTTCTCCCTTAGTGTTTGGGAGGGTTCTTCTAGAAAATTCCTTTCTTCCCTCAGTGAAAGGACAATGTCCATTATGGGATGGTAGAGAAGGAAGGAGAACAGGGACCCTAGGAGGACCATATGGTGGCCATGTGGTTAGGGAGGGAGTCCTCCAAGAGAAGCAGCACACTGGGGCCCCTCCACCCAAAGCTCCTCTTCCTTGCCCCTTCTATGACTTTGTAGGCTGGGATTTGGTCCCCTTAGGGAGGATTTTTATATCTGGTAACATTTATAACCCAGCATTCACTCACTGAGAATCTGGTCTTAGACCAGGCAATTCTTGGAGGAAGGGGTAGACAGGGGCTCAGGCTGTGTCTCTGGGGGTGCATGTGCGGGTTTCTGTCCCTGGTGTGGCACCGGCTGCCATGGTCAGCTTGGCCCCTGCCCCTGCCCAGTGGCTTGGCTTTCACTGACACAGAGGCCTCTCAGAAGTCACGCAGCGGGAAGGTCGCTATTATCCAGGTGAGATGGTACAGGCAAATCTATGGGCTTGCTTGCGCTCACCCTCCCTGCCCGCCATGTGCTGGCCAGTGCAGTGATCCCACATGGACCCTGTTTTCAGCTGTGCATTCCAGGAGGAGGCCAAGAACCCAGCCCTGACCCTTCCATGGTCCACAGTGCTCATGCTGGGGAAAGGATCTGGCTGTCTCCCAGCAGGGTCGGCCCTGCCCAGGACCTGGGCAGTGAGTATAGGGAGTAGGAGGTCCTTGGCTGGCTTAGGCTCTTGGGTTCCCAGGAGTCTGTGCCCCAGTTGGGCTGGAGCCGAGGCTGCAGGCCTGGTGCACACGTGGTGTGGGACATGGGCCTGGGCCTGGTGAGGGTGCTCAGAAGGGGACAGCATCGGCCTTTAACAGAAATGCTGCTGGAGCCTCTGGTGCAAGCAGCAGGTGAGAATCATCCCACAGATCTACAGGTGGAGAAGAGAGTAAAGAGAAATCAGAACGCTCAGGCTGCTGCCTGCAAGGCCCGGAGCAGGCTTTCCTGCTCAGAAGGGATGGGGCCCGTGTCCCTCTCTGTTCTGTGCTGGTGCTTGAGGGGGTTCACATCCTGGGCTCTGCTGTCCAGGATGTGGTTTTCTTCTAAATGGCATGGATACCCTGGGGCCTTGCTACTCAGGACCCTACAATTGTGCAGACCCAGGTGGAGGCCTGAGGACCTGCATTTTTCACAAGCTCCCCATTGATGCTGCGTGGCCACTCTGCCAGGTCTTCTTGGAGACAGCCATGTTAACAGGCTCCTGCACAGTGGTATTTCCGCTCTCTAAGCAGAGACGTCTCTCTCTAGAATGAATCTGCCTGCATCCTGCTGCCTTCAGACTCCAGAGCACAACTAAGGCCCAAGTTTGCTGCTCTGGCTGATGTTCAGAAGCCAGTACGGAAGTGGGAGAGCATCCAGAGCTGTCGCCAGTGCATTCTGTAAATAGTTGGGGATGTAGACCCAGGCCTTTGGATACCCGTGTGTGATCCCTGCCCACACTTCCAGCAGCCATACACCAGGGGCCTCTGCAACATGCTTGGGGAAATTCCTTCCTGCCTGGCTCTCAGCTTCCCATTTGTTGTCCCTTCCTCCTCTTCCCCTCCTCCCCTCCCCCAAGGATACATGGGACAGAGGAGGTTGGGATGTGACCAAAGAGCTCCCACACTGACGTCAGATGGACATGCTGGATCCCACTCTGCTCGCAAGAGGAGTCCTGTGCCCAGCAGCCCTGGGACTGCCTCATGGCACAACAGTGAAGGCAGACTTTCCTAAAAATGGAAAATGTCTTGATTTCTCCCAACTTTTCTTGTGGGTCAGACCTTGGCAGCATGAGCTCAGTGTCCATGGAGGAGGCCAGGCCAGTAGGGTATGCACGGCCATGAGGTGGTTTCTGGGGTTCTTCCTGGCCCAAGGCAGTCACTGAGGAAAGTTTATCTTTTCTTTCCTCCCACTCTCCATGTACGCAACAATGTGAAGGAGAATAGGCCCTAACTGCTGGCTTCAGTGCTCAGCCTCTGGGTTAAGAGCAGTGCTAATCCCCTCCTCTGAACCCCCAGCATGGGATAGCTCCTCTCTGCTGGCTTTTAGCAGGTGGCTGTCAGCTGTTCCCCCCAGGTGACACATAGCACATGCCTGGCCCCTTGATCACTTTCCTGGGGGTGGTCTGCATCTTTCTGACGCGTGGGAAGTGCTTGGCTAGGCGAAGGCTACTGGGCCTGTAGATACAGTGTGAGCTGCATCATCTCCAGTGAGCACCGCAGCCAGTGGCCCTCGCGCTCCTGGATGGGGTGTGTTCCCAGGGGCCTCTTAGGACAAGCATAATAAGGGCAGAGCTGCGTGGGCACACTCTCCTCAATGTACGCACAAATACTGAACATACTCCCACTCTGAATCAGGATGAGGGGTAAGGGACACATTCGCATGTATATGAACACACATATGTACACAAATGCACACTTCTCATGCTGAAGCATGCAGAGGGGTAAGAGACACTTATCTATGTATGTGTATGGAACACACACACAGTATTCCACCTTGAATCATGCAGAGAGTAAGATGTGTGCACATGAGAGCACACATACACATACACATACTTTGCATGTTGAATCATGCAGAATGGTAAAGGATGCTTTCACCCATGTGTGCACATGGACAAACACACACATTCATGCACATGTACACATTATACCACTTCTCTGAAGTTGTGCCAAGGGTAAAGGCTTTGGGTCCCCCTTGGCAGAGGACAGGAGAAGGCCAGCATAGGGGTGGACAGGGACAATCTACCTCAGCTACTGGACAGGCAGAGGCAGGCCAGGCCAGGCAGCATAGCTCTCCTGGGAAGCTGGCTGGCAGAACTCTCAGCCCTGGGCAGGGTATTATAACGAAGGCCTAATGTGTTCTGCTCCTCTGATGTTTCTGAATGGGCACCTGGCTGTTATCATATGGCCCGAGCAAAGGGCTAGGGGAGTTCCTAGAAGCTAGTCCCACACCGCCCTCCTGCTTCCCTGAGAATGACTTGCAGATCCTCATGTGCAAGGCTGTCATGTGAGTCTCTGGGCTCCTGCTTGCACCCTGCAGCAGTGGCTATTGTGTGATGAGCTGAGATCCATCACACTCAGTGGGTAGCAGTGGGCTTGATGACCACCAGTGGGGAGAGTCACACCCTTTCTGAGCCACACATCTCCCTCCATCGGTAGAAAAACCTTCAGTATCTTCCCTGGTCCAGAGCCTTTCCTGGTGAGACATTTTAGCAGTGAGGAAGAACCCCGTCCCTCTTGCACCCTGTGTGGGGCTGGCAGAGCCCTGGCCCCCAGAGCCCTTGAATGAAGCCCCCCCACTTCCTGGCAGCCAGGCCTGTGCATGTGCCACCCCTCCCCAGCCTGCTTTCATTCTCCCACTTCCTGTCAGACTCCTTCAGGATCCACACACTTTGCTTTCTTCCAGAAGCTGTCCCTGACCCCCTGTGGCTGGCTAGGCTCTTTTATAATTGCTCCTGCAAACCCTAGGGCTCGCACTGACCCTGTGCCAAGCATGGTGTGGTTACTGCAGGGGTTGCACCCTGCCTGTTGTGGTGCCCAGCACAGATACAGCCGTAGGCACACAGCAGAGCCAGCTTCAAACCCTATGCAGAGCACACCTCTGAACCCCTCCGTACTTCATGTGGGTGCTGGGTCCTCTTTGTGTGAGGAGGACAATAAGAAAACAACGTAGGGAAACAGCAAAAGCTTCCCAGTCACAAGAGTGCCTTCAGAGTAGAGTGTACCTCAAAAGGGAGGTCTGGGGGAAGAGTTTCAGGAGTCAGCTCTGAGGCTGGCTCTGCCCTTGGGAGACCCTGTGACCTTAGGATTCCCCATCCTCTACCCCCAGAGAAGCTTACAAAACACCCCACACCTACTCATTACAAACAGAGAAGTTGAGGGGGCCACTGGCTTCTTTCACTCAGCAATGAACATAACACCACCCTAATGGTTATTATGGGTAAGCTTAAGAGGTTGCAGGACCTAAGGTGGCAGGTCCTCGGCACCAGTGACAGATGAAATGGGAAGCACCTACAGTTAGAGGCATCTGACCCTTTTAATACTGGGAACCTGAGTTACAGAGGATTTCTCTTCCTCCTTTTTCCCTGTGCTTCAGCCTGTTCTGTTTCTACCCTCCCATGACCTTTAATAAGTGTAGCTACTTACTACTTACTATCAGGTATCCACTTGATAATTCTTTCCTTGTCCTGCGCTAAAACCTGGACTATTTTTGGCTCATTCAACTTTAACATTCTGGCAGGTCCAGAATCTGGGGAACATGGGCTTTAAAGATCAGATTTTCATGTGTACCTAGGGATGACCTTGAAGTCCAGACAATGGGTAAGAGTCTTTAGGTCTTGGGGGGTCTATCAAATGGGGGTGTCTACAGACCCTGTGACCTTGTTCAAGCTGACAGAGGAAGTTGGAGGAGCCCAGAGGCTCTGCTGGGAGGAAAAGCCAAGCTCCAGGAGTATATTGCTCAGGCTGGGGACCTCTCATTTGGCAACCTCTGGAAGGGTCCCTCCAGGCTTGGTCTCATTGTGACAGCAGTCTCCAGTCTGTCTCCCTTGTCCCTGCCTTTCAGAAGTACACTCCCCATCCCCAGGAAAAATCCCTTCTGTCCCTCTCCCACAGGGGCCCTGTGTCCTCCCACTTCTGGCCTATTAAACTCTGACTTCCTATTCCACCTGTGCGCCCCCCAGAAGGCTGCACAGGGACCTCACAAAGACCCCTGTAGTAGCTGTAGGACATTTTAGTTCATTGTGTTGGGGTGCAGCCCAGGCCTTAGGGCTTTATAGCTTGCCAAGGTTGGGGACCACTGCTCTACTTTGAGAGACTACACCTCCCTCAGCATAGAGAGTATGGGGGACTGAACTCAGGGCCTCCCTCAGCATGGCCCGAACAGGTCTTTTCCCTATCTTTCCCAATGCAGTCCCATCTCACAGTCCTGCTCCATGCTGTTTTACAGGTTTGGTGAAAAACAAGACTAAAGGTCAATGAGAGGGTGTGAACTCAGATTTACACTCTCAGCACATCTTTCCTTTTTCTCCACACTGGCGCAGATCTGGCCAAGGAGCATAGTCACTCAGCTACCAGGGCCTTCCCAGAGTCCACTGGATACCCAGCAAGGCTGAAAGTTGCCAGGATTCCATTAGCCCCTTCCTCGCCTCCCTGTGTGGGTGTCAGGCCTGCCACCATCTCTTCTGAGCAGACAAGGGCTTCAGAGGCCACGTTGGTGAAGACTTGCAACACACTGTACACAGCCCTGTCTCAGCTCAGATCTCGCTGCTTTTCGGTCTCGTTCTCAGGGCCCTCAGCAACCACATGCTCTTGCATGTAGAGTCTGAGGGCATTGTCCTGAAGTGCCCTGCTGTCAGGGTGTGTGTCTTGCTGAAACTCAGAGGGCGCTGCAGCCAGAAGCTTCCTGGGACAAGGGCCCAGTCTAAAGCTCCTGGTGTGGTTGGACTTTGAGTTGGGGAGGGGCAGCCACCAGGCCGGGCAGCTCTGCCTCAAGTGTTCAATGGTCTGGGTGCCTATGTGGGATTTCTGTTGAGAAGCAGATGCTGCGGCTCTGCAAAAGCCTTCTCCCCACTGCACCATTGGAAAAAAGGAATAGAAAAATAAAAAGGAAATACAGCTTTTACAAATACAAGGGGATCAAGAGTTAGAAGGAACAGACGGGTGGGGGAGGGGGAAGCTGTATGTGTTCTGCACACATGGACTAATAAAAGTAAGTAAAAACTGAGAACACTAAAAAGGCTAAAAACTTCAGGCTTTTCCATTCTCTGTTCTCTTTGTGAGGAGACAGAGAAGGTGGGAGACCTTCCCACCTTCACCCATGGGTAAATCTCGGGTCTGGAATTCAGGCCCTCTGTCTCCCAAGCAAGTCTTCCTCCTATTCCCAGGGACAGGGAGCATCGGGCTGCTGGGCTGAGCAGAGGCTCTCTGAAGTGTCTGGCAGATGCCCGATGTCCGCTTGAGCCGGGAGGAACATGGGCTGGGCAGGCCTGGCCTGGTTCCCCGAGAGCAGCTCCTCCCCCCCCAGTCCCTTCCAGCCCATCGCTTAGTGCCTGGCTGCGGCCGGCAGGGGGAGCTCTAACTGAGGCTTGGTCTCTGTAGTGGTCAAATCCACAGCTGCATCAAGGTGAAATGTTGTCTTGGGGGCCTGGGGTCTACTGCACAGTAAGCACAGAAGCCACCCACGATGGGTGGATGTTGTGCCTCAGGGCGCTCTGAGCCCTACTCCCTGCCCTGGGGTTCATAACATTTGGATAGAGCAGATCTGGTCAGAGACCAGAGAAACGGGCTTCTGGCCACTTTAGCTGAACCAGGAGCTGAAGCAGAGAGCAGGGGCAATTCCCGGTTCCCCACATGGGACAGGAGGAGCCGTGCTGAGCCTCCTGGAGCTCTGGCAATGAAGGTGTGTGAGCCCGTGGGGAGCAAGTTTTTCCAGCTGGGAGCCCCTGGAAGCAGTTGTGCAAGGCAATCTGTCCGTGGAGACACAATGAAAAGAATGTACCTCTCTGAGGAAACATCTGCTCCCTGTTTGGCTTTGCCTCCTCCCCGCATGTGAGGCTACTGATGGACCGTTCAGGACTTAGACGAAGGGGGGTGGAACTCTGGCCTGGAATCTGTCCAAACTGGGGACATGACCACTCTTGTGTCTCTTTCCTCTTTTCTCTGGTGCCTCTGTGTGGGGACAAGGAGTTTGGGAAAACAAAGGACCACAACCTGGACACCCAGGTGCCATCTCAGAATGCAAGACCCTAGATGAGTTGTTTCTTTGGTGGTGAACTTTCAGCTCTGTAAAAAGGGACAGCATGCCTCTCTAACTGATCTGGATCTCTTGTGTCATGAGGCTCCAAAGAGAAGCAGTGTCTGAAATACTCTGCAGTGCACAGAGAGCTCCAAGAAGTTCCTCCTTCTGTGGCTTTCACACGGGCCCACAGTGTGTCACATTCTTATGAAGGCCGCATGACCCACTTCTTGCAGATGAAGAAGTGAAAGGAAAGGACAGGGGCAAGACTAACTGCTCAAGGCCACACAAGAGCAGAGCTAGCGCTGGGCTCCATTGTCTTGCGAAGTCCCTGTCCTCCCTGAGTGCTGACTGTAATACAGGAGTGAGGGGTGCCAGGAAGGCTGCAAGATGCTGAGCTGCAAGCACAATTCTCCACATACTCCTGCCCTAAGGGCTCCCCTTGCTGTTTGTGCCTAGCTCCTCCTGCCTGGCTCCTGGGTAGGAAACCTCTTGGATGGTGGCTGGAGGAGGGGTGTGAGTAAAGAAACAGGAGCTAAGGGCACTGCTCATCCTCTGGATAGAGATGGGGGCAAGAATACATGCACACACACAGCCATGCCTTCAATAAACCAATTAGACCCCAATGCATGCAGACACTTAGGGCCCCATACATACCACCACCCAGACTGTGCACAACCACCTCTGCACACGTACAGGGTGCACACACACACCTGCACCCACATTCACACTCTTCCAAGGCCCCTGATTCCTACAGTTTAAGTTGTTCAGTGTCTTCTGGGGAGAGGCTGACCACAGGGTCCAGCTAGAGTTGCAGAGAGAAGGAATGAGAAGAGGGTGGGGTGGGTATGACCTCAGTCGCTGTGAAAGGGGTTTCAAGGGCTTTGTGATCCCATTCTCTAATCTGACTCACCTGAAGGCAGGCCACCCCAATGCCCACTGCCCCCATGAGCAGCAGATGGTCAGCCAGGAACTGCTCCAGCTTGGTGATGCAGCCTCCCTGAAAGAGAGCTGTGGGTCATGGGCGCCTTGGCTGGGCGGGCCGAGGATAGAGGAGGGACTGGGGTCCCGCTGAGGCCAGGGATGAAAGGGCCTGTGCGCAGCCTTTGAATTGCTGCCAGGCTGTCTGGGGGCCCCCAAGGGGTGCCATGGTGTCTGAGGACCTTCCAGGGGGCCTCTCATCCCCCTCTCTGAAGAGACCCTCTCAGCACCTGGGCACTGTGTGCTTCGTTTCCCACCCCCGCCCACCAAGACCGGCCCCCGGGAGAGCCCAGGCACTCACCTCCACCTTGTAGATGTTGGAGGGGTGAACCCGCTGGCCACAGCGTGCCACCACCGTCTTGCAGCAGCTGTCGGGCACCTGACGGCCCTGGGCCTCCTGGGACCGGATGTAGGCACTGTACTGCCAGTCTGCTGAGCTGTTGCTCCCACAGCATTTGAACTGGACGGAGAGGAGGCAGCGGGGGTGAGAGGCCTGCACAGGCCCTGCCCTGGGCCCAGGGCATGGTGTTCACCCAGTTACTTTGTGCTCTGGAGTGGCTCTTCCCTAGAGGCAAGAGCCCCTGCTCACAACCTCAAATGGCCACCAAGTCCCCTGGGAGATCAGAACAGGAGTCCTATGGGGCAGGGAGGGTGGGCATGTGAGATGTGCTGGCAGATGGACAGTCCTGCCAGAGTGGGGCCATGAGCTACTGGTTCTACAGATCCTGGGCCTCCAGCAGGGGCAAACACAATGGAGACATCTCCTGACCACCCAGGGGGTAGCACCTGAGGTCAAGGACCCAGCTTTACCAGCGGTCCTATGTGTCCACTGGGTGTTGAAACCTCAGAGGTACAAGACTGTAAGGGCGCCATAAGTGTCCCAGAGCCCGGCCTGCGCGAACATAGCAGATTGGAGCTCAGGGCCTGGTATGAGTGCCTGCAGCATCCCGGGTGGGCTGCTTGACAGCTAGGCAGATGTTGGCTCAGAGCAGACCCAGGCCCCTTGCCCTTGGTGCACAAGCACCGAGGTCTGAGTCTGCATACAGCCAGGGACCTACTGTGCACTCGAGTGAGGGGGCAGGGCTCAACCAGGAGTACGTATCCTGCCTTCAAGCAGCTCATCCTTTACTGTTGTGTAGGAAGAGAGACGACCGAAGTCCGTGGGTGGCTCAGAGGAGGCAGGGCTAAGATCAGGCCATGACAGGAACAGGGTTCCTGGTGCTGAGGCAAAACAAACAGCAGCAGCACGCAGGCAGAGCAAGGGGCAGCCGGCTGCTCCAGTGCGCATGTGCGCGGAGGCCCCAAGGCTGCTCCTCTTCAGGCCACTTGTGAAAGGAGGAGACAGCAGCTTTCCACCAGTACTCCAAGGTCGGTGAGCCTTTTCTGAGCTCACTTTTCTGAGCTCGGTTGCCTGCCTCACCTTTTCCCCTCTGGGCCTTGCACTCTGATTCCTGAAGAAGGAGGAGGGCAGCCCCCACACAGAAGGAGCTGAGATGAGCTCTTTTCCTGGCAAGCCCACCCGTCAGAATAGTTGGCTGGGGAAGGAGTGGTTGGAGGAGGAAGCTGAGGAAGGGAAGGCGAGGGTGCCAGGTTTCCAGGAAAACTTCTGTGGTGACTGGGGACTACCGCTGTAAGAAACCCACATTAGGGGGCGCAGTGAAAGCTCAGAGAGGTAGTGGGAAAGGGGAGGGACAGACGCAGGACCTGACGCGAGTCCCTGGCTGCTTACGTCCTGCTGTAGGCGATCCACCGAGGCAGTGATTTCTGCAGCCCCCAGCTCCCCGTAGTTCTCTGCCAAAGTGCGGTTCAGGTGCTGCTTCAGCTCGTCACTCAGCTGTGCAAGGAGGAGCACAGGTGGGGCCCGGACCTCCCCCCGCCGCCTCCCCAGATCTGTAGCACCCCGTGGCCTGTGATGCTGCCGTGAGGGTAGAGGTCACAGGGTGTCCTTTGGAGACGGGTAGGGACGAGGCCCAAGGTGTCCCGGGCAGAGCCGAGAGGGCCCCGGGTCAGGGACCGCTCACATTTCATGGGTAGTGGGCCCGACATAGGCTGCTTTCTGTAGCTGTGGAGTTGCAGTTTGATTAGGAAGTGATATAGTTTGTGTATAGTTTTCCCCTGAAAGCCTCACACAGTCATTGGGGCGTGGTTCTAGAGTTTGTGATTAATTCATAATCTAAGGCTGGGATTATGAGTCTGAGTACTGCTGGGATTATGGGGTGAGTGCTGCGCCCAGCCTTGGGCAGATACCCTGAAGGCAATATAAGGAGGAGGGGGACTCACTCTGGTAGCTACTGCTGCTGCTGCTCCCTTTTGCTATTGTTTTTCTGTCTCCTGCTGCCATGAACTGCTGCCCTCTGCCATGTGCCAGTCTGTTTTGGAGCCAGCTGAGCATGGACTGAAACCTCCACAATGTGTGAGCTAAATAAACCTTTCCTTCCTTATTTCTGGGTGTCAGGTATTTGTCCCAGCAACAAAGTAACGGAGACAGCTTCTCTGTGAGGACTGAAGGTGCATGGGCTCCCTGCAGCTATACTGTCTCCTCCAGCGCAGCATCACCCTGCAGGTAACCTCAAGTCTCTGATTCAGAAGTTCCTGGGGTGGGAGGAAGCCAGGCTGGTCACTTCTGCCTCGTCAGCCCAGGCATTTCTCCCTGGCCCATGCCTCCCCTCAGATGCTGTGATGGACAGCTTTGTCTTCTCCATTCGGAGGGTCAAGGATGGCCCCCACTCTGTGGGAAGGTCTCTCTCTGAGTCCCCTGTGGGCACCTCAGGCAACATATGTAGCAGAGCTACTGGCACTGGGAGAGGAAGCCAGTTCCAGATGCACAGAGCACTGTCAGTCCTTCAAGATGGGACTACCCTGTGTGTATCTGCTTCAGCCTCTCCTGCCACCCCATACCCCTAGCCCCTTCCACTCACCCTCTGGTAGTACACGTGGGCCAGGACCCCAGCTACCAGCTCCACGAGGAAGATGACAAACAACAGGCAGAAATACTAGGAGCAAGGAGAAAAGAGGGTCACCACCAGGGATTAGGGTGATGAAAATCTGCCCAAGATGGGGGGTGTGACCTGCTAGTGACCCCTCACTGCTGCCAACCTCCTCAGGACCAGCAGCCTCTGCCAGCAACTGGCACGGACTGCCCATGTCCTTGTTTACAGGTCTGCTGACTCGAGTCACCTACTGAGGACACAGGGTGCCACTGGATGCCGGGTGCTGGTACTATAACCAAGATGAACTTAGCCCTCAAAGTCACTGGAGGTGGGGGACAGATGCGTAAGTGAGCACAGCACTGTTATAACTGTAGCTACTGGTTGAGATCTAGGAAAGGTGTGAGGCTGGGATGTGTTGGGGAGGACACATGCATAGCCTGGAGTCTGCAGAAAGTGTGGAGTATTTGTGTTCAGAGTGGGTAGGCTGGGCACTGCAAGCACGGGTCAGGAGGAAGCAGAGGCAGGGGACCGGGCAAGGTGATGTGTGTTGTCTCCCTGGTGGGTGCCCACTTTGCATCTTTCCTGGCCCCACAGAGCTACTCCACTGCTGCTCACCAGCCAGTGGCGGCTGCCAGCTTCCAGGCCATGTCCATGGGGGTGGTTGGCAGAGCAAGGCCCTGTTCCCTCCCACATGCCTCTGCACCAGCACTGAGGCTCTTGGGTGCTGCTCAGCCCCTTTGTGAGGAGCCAGTAGGTCAGACCCACACGGACTATGAGGAGCTAGGGACAGGTGACAACAGGTTAGGAGGATGGAAAGAGGAGGGCCACTCATGGGCACCGTTCCCCCAGACTTCCCAGGGCACAGCTCAGCACCAGACACTCAAGGGACTGGACCCACATTCACTGGGATTATGGCCCAGGCTGTGGGTGAGAGCTGAGTCTTTAGGCTCCAAGACAGGGGTGGAATTGGGTAGGGGGAGGCAGCTGTCAGGTACCCGGGAGGGCAGGTGGGGACGGTTGGCCTCTGCGGGGGCAGTGCTGGCCCATGTGCAGAGCCCTTGCCTGGCCTCCTGGTGGATGATCGGCCGGGGCGTGGCACAGCAAGGCTGCAGAAAGACAGGGGCGTGGATGTTTCTTTCCATAGAGAAAGCACTGAAGAGCAAAGCTACCTTTCATATTAATCCAACACCTTTCCTCCCCCACAGCAATTTTATTTCAGTTTTGGAGTTGGCATTGCAGGTCAGGCTCAGTCTCTGAGTGGAGTGCTATGGTGTGGGTCTGAAATGGCCCCTAAGGCTCACGTGTGGATGGCTTGGCCCCAGGACAGCAGTGCCCTACCATCTAGGGGCCTGAGGCTAACAGGACAAAGGGAAGTTGCCTCCCTCCTCTAGGAGGGGCTTCAGCCTGTGTGCCCACATTCTGCCCACCCCTCCCCAGGATTAGGCATCTTTTGGCTAAAAAGGTAGAGAGGGCTGGGACTCCATCGCTGTCGTCTCACATCAGTGGCAGGACACCTGTGGGCTGTGTGTTCAGGCCATCTGGACTGGGAACTGAAGGTCCTGGGCATCAGGAATGGGGTCTGGAGTCGGGGAAGAAGTTTCAATGTTTTTGCCTTTTGGACTCTTCCCCCACCTGCCTGGGTCTCAGGATGAATGACCCAGGGGTGTCCCAGGGGGAAGCTGGGGCAGGAGCTCTATAAAACAGTGTGTGGATTATCTCTCTGCACTCTCAGGGAAGGGGCTGAAGACCCAGGAAGGCTAGGGATGATGCCAGTCAATGCCTGCTGACTTTGCTTGGTGGTCACTATGCCTTGTGCAAGTTAGAAATGTGCAAGGATAGCAGGCCAGCAAGGGCTGCGCAGGCTGGGCTCTAGTGTACGGGGCACAGGCTGTGGTCAGTGAATGGTGATGGCACTGCCTACCCTGTCTTCTCCCACGGCAGGGGAGCTTACCTCTCAGCATTCTGCTTCCTCCCTCTACCCCTGGGCCTGGGCTGAGAGGTGAGCCACTCCTGGGAGCCAGAGGCTCCCATCAACCAGGGGTGGTACAAGCCCTCCTGCAGCTCCTGTCCCATTGGATAGACGATGGCTACACCGTAACCCACTTGAGAATTCCCTTTACTGGGTCACACTCCTCGAGGCTCTGGGAGATGCTGGCCCAACACCTCTCTGGCCTCCCTCTCTGTCTCTTCCTGCCACACAAGTCTCCCTGGTTCCCCTAGCAGTGTGCTGAGAGGAGATGTGAGACAGAAAGAGATGACGGAGTGCCCATGGCTGTCTGGGATGAGCTGGTTGCTGGCCACTAGGAGGCAGCACCTTGTCACTTGTCTTCCATTTTCTGTCAGGGCCATCAGCCCTGAGTCACAAGGGGATGCTAGCCCTGAGATATGTCTCACTGTTTCCCTGGTGACAGCACTGCTACAGCTGTGAATGCACACAGGTGAAGAAGGACATGGAGACTGCCTCCCTGATGTCACAGTAGGCTGGGTGGGTTCACGTAGCCTGGTTCAGGGGCAGCCAATGGGCTGTGTAACCAGCAGGGTTGTCAGTGGGAGGGAAGCGCAGTGCTGGGCAGGACCGCAGCTCTATCCTGCGAAGATGGGCCAGGCTGGGTGTGCAAGGGCTCTAGCAGTTCCTGTGGCAGGAGAACTGCAGGTGTGTGACTCACCTGGCAGGGGAGGCTCTGAGTCACAGCCTGAAAGGTGACAGCTGCTGGGAGGCAGACAGAGAGCTGGGGGGGGGGGGGAGGGTTTTCCATCCTGGGGGCCGTGGGCAGCCCTGGCCGTGGGGCAGCTGCTGTAGTTCTGGGTGGTGCTGTTTCTACCTACATGTGGCCATGGGCTCTAACAAACACTCAGCTCTGCCCTTGCCCCCTCCCTTATGCTGAGCCCAGCAAAACCATTTTAAGGCTTCTTTGTGGCACAGCCGCTGCCCATGCAAGTCTGAGGGGCACTGCCCGCTGTGCTACATGCAGTCCCCTCATTCAGCACAGGATGCCCAGCCTTCAGTACTTCTCTCCCAGATCCCCCTGCATGAAGTTCTGGTACCTACTGCACCTTCCAGTGCCCAGCCTCGTCCTGGCTCTACTAGGCCATCCCTGGTGGGCAGTGAATGCTAACACTCTCCCTATTTGTCCACAGCACTTCTATGGGCCCAAGATAGAGTTGGCTAGATGTAAAGAAATAGCACCTACACCAAGTTAAGAGCTACTTTACACCATACAGCTAGTTACACTGGGAAGTGTAAAAAAAAAAAAAAAAGCAAGCACAAGAAAATTGATAAAAAGGATAAGTACACTAACTTAGCACATATCTCCTCCTGTATCTGAGCTGCAGTTGACTTATAAGTAACTGGGAATTGATTTCCTTTAAACTCAGCCTGCTGAATAACTGATTTGTTTTAGATTGTATGTAACAAAGCGTAAGCTCCAATTGATGATTCTAAACTCAGCAGGTCACCTGTAACAGGGGATCCCTTCATAACTAAACAAGTCTCTGCCCTCTATGTATCTATATAAGGCTTAAATAAAGGAAACACTTCCTCACCCTATTTTTCTTAGACTCCTACTGGACTCTCACGGGAATTACTTTTCTTCTCAGACTTCTAGAAAACATTTTCCCTTTTTTCTCCTCTCTATCCATGATTGCATTCTTGAGTTCCCAAGACAAAGGACTCAGTGTGTGCTCTCACACACCCCACCCACCTTCTGCCTCTCTTGTTTATTGCTCACTCCTTCCCTCCAGACTCAGCCTGCCTCTGTGCCCCTGCCTGCCCACCTGTCCCCTCTGATGGGTCCTCCCTGAAGGATGACATGACTGCTTTGTATTGGCCACTTTGCTGCATGTGTCTGCCACCTGTCCCCGACAGTGACTGTGGGTCTCTTGGCCACAGGGGCCATATCTTGGCTTCTCTGGCTCCTGACGCTGTCTGGGATAGTGCAGGATGTAGAAGCCCACTTGAGAACAGCCTGGTTTAGATGGAGGAGCCTGTCTGCTTACGAAGTACACCTGCACACGAGAACTGAGTTGGGGTAGAAGCTTCATCTCTTCTATTCCAGGGAGAATCAGAACTGTCACCTTACATAGGTTCACATAGTATTTCTCAGCCTGTCATGATTTTGCTCTGGAAAGTCACTGGCAATGCAGGGAAATATTGTTTTGTTGTCACAACTGGAAAGGAAAGGCCAGGGTGCTGCTGTCCATCTGCAGTGCACAGGACAGTTCCTGCAAGCAAGGCTCTTTGGGGCTCAGTAAAGTCTGATTGATGCATGGACCTATACATTCTAAGGCTGATGCTGCCATCTGAGTTTCATATGTGTTCCTGTGCAATATGGGAGGTACAGAAAGAGGATCCAAGGAATGTTGACTTCTGAGAAGTGTAAAACTGGTGCACAGAGGGATTTTACTATGTGCCTGCCTGGTAGGGCTCTTGTGTGGCCTGAAGTTGTTTACCTTGGCCCGGGTCAGGATCAGGGAAGTCTATGCTGCTTCAGCTCACACTCCACAGGGCTTGGAGGAAAGACTATGGGACCAGGACACTCTGGAAGCCCTGCATGGTGGCCCAGCAAGAGTCTGTTTTCTAAAGCGTCTGTAGCCTCCTAGTTCTCAGTGATCCAGGGAACGGTTTATGGGCAGATTTTTATAAGAAGTTAATTCTAAGGAGTATCAGGAAAGTTCACTTTTAGGGCCTGGGGAGATAGCTCAGTAAAATAAGTGCTTGCCTGGCAAGTGCAGGGTCCTGAGTTCCCCAGTATCGCACAGAAAGGGGGGGGGTTAACTAACAATTAATTATTCAATAATGCCTGTAAATAAATATCACGTATGCACCTTGTACAACACTGAAACATTATGAAAACATTTTGCAATGTATTGATTTGTCGACTCTGTCCTGTTAATTTGTCTTGAAACTGTCTCATTGCTATTTGTTCTTTAATAATAATAAAATAATAATAATAATAATAATAATAATAATAATAATAATAATAAACTTAGCTTTCCCATTAACCTTAAGTTTGGTTTGGTATTTTTGAATTAGTAAACAAAAGCCCATTGTAAGAAACCCTCAGGTGATGTGTAATTGGAAGAGTTGTATCTCAGGGTGAGTGAGCATTTATGGAGCCCCAGCTGGCCACTCTAGGATGCGTCTGTGCTCCACCAACACAGCCCTTCTCTCAAGGGGACGCTAGACTCACTGGCCTGAAATGTACTAGGTTTGTTCTCAAAGTCTGCTTGGGAGGAGCAGTGTGCAGGTTTCTTATAGTGGAATAATGGAGAGAGAACTCTTCCTCTGAAAAATAATCTTCCTTGGCAGAGTGAATGCCAAATTGGCATTGCTTGGGGGTAGCAGCGGCTGGTGCCTGTGTGCTCTTCCCTGGCACCAGCCCCTCTCTCAAGCTCTTCACACAATCAATCCATGCCACCCTTGGAGATGAGTACTAGTGTTACTCATCACAGAGCCTTGGGCTCCTATCCTCTGTGTGCCACTGTCCCCAAGTGGATGGGTGTCTGGCTTACGTGGAGTCGATGCTGCATGTTGGAGGTAGGCATGGTTTATGTGGCTATGGGGCCTTTAGGCGCTTCCCCCAAAGACAGGGTGCCAGGAAGTTCTCCTGAGAATTAGTGGGTGACGATGGGACAGACAGACCCAGAAAGTCCGGGAAGCTCTCCCTACCTCGCAAGTATCTCTACTGCTATTGTCCTTCCAAGGTCAGCTATCCTTCCCCAGTGGCAATGCTGCCAGACTGTCTGCTGCCTGCTCCTCTCGGGCTTGTAGGTGACAGTCTCCAACACTAGTCTCTGTTCCTCTTGCCTTTGCCCTGTACACAGCCTACTGTCATATCCAAAGCTTTGGCTTTGGGCACAAATCTTGAGGCATGCCCTGTGTGTGTGCACACAGCCTGCACCCTAGGAAGCCGCCAACCTCGGGGCCTCTGTGCTTGCTTTTCTCCTTGTAGCCCTGCTCTGCATATCCAGGCTCAGCTCCTATGCTCAGCTCAGGCACATCCTCCATGAGCCCAGTCCAAAGTTTCTGACCCCAGTGCTTCTGACTGGCAGTGCTCCAAGACTCTGATGGGCTGGCTTGCCTTCCTGGGCTGCTCCTTTCTTGTTGTACCATGCTGGGCTGTGTTCCCTGTGAGTTGGGTTGCAGCTGCCCCTCTCAGACTCCAGCTCTACTCTGATCTGATGCCTGTTCTGCTCCTGCCAAGCCAGGGCTGCACTGGGCCTCAGAAACCACCACATGTGTCTTGTTTTGATGGAAACCAGGAACAAAGATTCCAAAGAAAGATCTTGCAGCCTCTGCCATCCTCTTGCAAAGTAAGCCAAAACAGAACCGAAGCATAGAAGGAATGAGTGTGTGAAGCACAAAATGAGCCTCAAGGGTTAATCCCCTCACCCCGTGTATCAAAGTATTTGTTTTTCTCTTTTTAATGAAACAGTTTGAACTGGAAGTGAATTTGAGGCTTTTCTAAAATTAGATTCAAAAGAAGTTGGGGCAGCAAGGCATCCTCTGAAGCAAACCAGTGTTTTCTCTAAGGAAAGACTGCAGGAGAAGCCTGGAAATATTTCTTTGTACCATTAAGGTGATTAATTAGAAATCAGCTCTTCAGATGGGGCAAGCTGGGCCCCAGAACATTTCTGGGACAGATTCATTGGTGCACTAGGCACAGAGTATAGGCTGGTCTGTAAATAAAGCCAACATTTCAAATTATCTTTTTAATCTCCTGGGGGTTGAACCCAGCGCCTTGCACATGCTAGCCAAGTGCCCTGCCACGGAGCTCCAGCCCTGCCCCTTAGACACAGGGCAGCTCAGCATCTGCTGCTGCCATTTTTATGGTAAGTTTTAAGAACTATACAAAATTGGAATTTTAAACTCTGCCGCAGAACAGGGATCTCTGCCCAAATGCTTCTCTTCTGTCTCTCCTGCTCTGCATGATTAGACAAGGAAATGGTTCACAGAGCCTCCTGCCCAGTCAGTCTGCTGATGCAGGTCTGGTATCTAGGAGGGCTGGGCAGGGCAGAGGTGTTAGCTATTCTCAGAACAACTTCGCAACAAAGAAAATACTCTAGACACACAGCCAAGCTTAAGTGGCAGAGAGAGGGGCCCAGTCAGAGGCCTCTGCCTGGCTGTGTGTGCAAGGACTGCAGACATTGGGTTGGGGGCACTGGGGTACTCAGACGGCACTGAACAGGAAAAGATGGAGCCAGGCATAGAAGCAGCAATGACCTCAGGGAGAAATTATTTTCTAGCAATTAACCGCTGGCTGGAGGCAGCTGGGGATCTGTGCAGAAAAAGAGAAGCTGTGGATTTGGCTCGAAGCCTCGAGCCAGTGCAGTACCAAGGTGTTGCTGCTGGAAGGGTGAGGTGACTTCTACCTACTGCAGCAGAGGACTTGCGGGTCAGGCTGTCCAGCCACAGCTGTGTGGGGTGCTGGGCCTCAGCCATCTGCTGGGAACTGCTTCACGGTAAGGCCATGGGGGGCTGATCTAGGGCTGCTGAGAGCTGGGAGCACAGCTGAGGACAGGAAAGTGGAGGGCAGCTGGGCGGCCCAGTAAGGGAAGAGGGAAGGGCAGGGAGAGGGGAAGGAGGCACTGCAGGGGAGCAGGGTGGAAACCCAGCTGGGACCACCAGAAATCAGAGCCCATGCATGGGGGACCCCACGGGTGTGTGTTGGGAAGGGACGTGAGCGAGAACACTGGCAGTGCAAGCTTCACTGCTGGGCTTCAAAGGGTCTGCAGGGTTGTCTGAATGGGCTGCAGGACGGCAGAACCCGTGGTGGGCCCAGGGCCTGGCTGGCTGGCTGCAGGGTGAAAATAAGGTCTGTGGGGACAAGGGGGTCAGGGAATGAAAGGTCAGTGCTGGCTCTGGACTTAGGAGTGTGGAAGTGACAAACTGCTGCCTTCTACCACCCTCTGGAAGGGCCTAGACCTGACGCCCCTCACAGGCTGGTGGAGCGACAGTGCAGCCGGCAGCCACCTGGGCACTCAGGTAGAGCCAAAAGGACTCGGATGAAGCGAGGGCTGAAGAAGGCGCTGTGCTGGGGACCCCAAGAGAGGAAAGGCACTGAGGTCCCTCCTAGTGTAACTGCAGGACACAAGTGGTGGCTGAGGAAAGGGAAGGCTGAGGAGAAATCCCAACCAGGCACAAGAGAGGGGAGATGCTGGGCTCCAAGAAATAGAGGGCCTGGAAGGAGAGAGCAGCATGTGGGCTCAGAGGTGAGAGCTTCCGGGCAAACCCAAGCAGGCGTCTAAGCCACCCTGATCCTTACCAGGCACATGCCAAGGACAGAGTGACAGCCTCTTTTCTCTCCCTTTCTCACCTCGCCTTCGTCTAGCGGAGCAGGGAAAACAGGGATGTGTCTGGGATGCTTGTGGAGCTGGGTTAGGCAGCTGTGCTGTGTCCTGCAGAGCATTAGTTCTGGGGGAAGAGAGGGGAAGTGGTGGAGGAAGCCGGCCTGCCCATCTCCAGGGCACTGCAGCAGGACGTCGGGTACATGCAATGCAACTGGAGGAAGGTGGCCGTGGGCCCAGAGTGGTGCTGCCCAGAAGAGGTGCCATCAGGTGGCTGGCCTCTACGGCAGGCTGCTGTGTGACTGGGTGACTACTTGCATATCAGGGGACCGCTGCATAAAGCACACATTTCCATGGGAAGGACTCGACTTGGAGCTTCGGGTCTCCAAGTCAAGGGATTCAGCATGGAGTCTCCTTTCTCCTGTCCTCCTGCATAGGGAGCCTACCGCAGCTGTCCCACTTCTTCCAGCTGCGCCTCCTGTCTGTCTGTTGCGCAGACCTCTGACTGTTGTCTGTCCACAAGATGCCACACCATCTGCTGTCTGCCCTGTGGTGGGCTTAGTGAGGGCCACAGGCTTGTCTCAAGCAGAGGTGGGAGGAGCTAACACTTCTGGCTACCAGAGCAAGCCCCTCTCCAATCCGCCACATTAGTAGCAATGACGACCTTTCGGTTGCCATCTCCCGGGTTCCTGGAGCTTATGTTCCCTTTCATTCTGAGTGCCACTAGAGCATCAGTGTGACACAGGGCCCCAAGTACGAATATGGGCAATCGAGGCCCATGGCCAGTCACCTGTCACCACCCTCTCCTGGCTCAGGCTGGAGGAGGACTGCAGCCAAGGCCACAGCGCAAGCAGGCAGGAGGTGGGACCTTTCCTCCCTGTGCCATGTGCTTGGCCGGGATGTGGTCAACTCACGCTCCCCAGTGAGGGGCAGAGGCCGGCTCTGTTCCAATGGAGCTGAGTGGGAAAGGTGGTTCTGTAACGCTAGGCTGTTAGCACTGCCTTCTGCAGCATCAGCGCAGCAGGGGGTGCTGGCGCCCTGGCCACCTCAGCAGATGCCCGGGGGGGGGGGTGTCTTTTGATGAGAGGTCACCCCAGACCAGTTTCCAGGTGTGTGCTTGTGAAATGGGACTCCCAGGGCACAGGGACCAAAAATGGTCTGCGTGTCACATGGGCTTCCCGATCACTTGTTGGACCGTGATGACCTGGTATTTACAGTCTTGCCAGGGCTTCCCTGCGCTCTGGCTTTCAGAGCCTGGTAACCTTGCTGTGCTGTGTAGCCTGGGATGAGGGATGGTTTTGTGTCTTCTTCCAGTTGTGCAGTTAGGTCTAGATGCCCAGCAAAATGGAAAGAGGAGGAGGGACAGCAGATAATCCCCAAATATACCTCTGATAATTACTTCATGGATTGGGCTTCACTTGGGAAGAAGCCGGGGTCCTGTGCTGTAGAGGTGTGCACCCATTTTCAGTGTCCAGGCACACAGGGAGAGCAGGGTGCGGCCTCCCAGGCTTCCCTAGGCTAAGCACATGGATATAGGGTCCTTCCTGTGCCTTCTGCAGGCCCCACACTGAGGAGGCTGCGGTGGGGGTGTTGGAATGGGTCCTGGAGGTCCCACAGGGCGGGGTGCACCCACCAGGTAGCTGGGGGGTGCCTGTCCTGGCTCAGAGCTGAGTTTAGCCCATTGACTTTCCTGATGGTGTCAACAGGGCCCTACAAGGGGTAGAGCACAGGCCAGCTCTGTCTTCTGTGCAGCCAGCTCTTTAGGATATTTGTACCCTATTTCCTGAAGATTCTGGGAGGAGGCCATGCTGCCTTCTCCCACCGCCACTGCACTAACCACCCGGATGAGGGCAGGCTGTTTCAGATTGTTGGAAAGGAACTGTAGGCTCTCGACACTTTGGACATAGGTTTCTGTCCTGTTGGGACTTAGAGGCAGCTGATTCAAAGTGGCACCAAGCAAACTAGGTGACTATCACCCGGAGGCTAGGGAGGGGGGGATGGCAAAGGGCCAGGCAAAGTGTCAAGACAGAACTCCCAGGGCCTGGGACCTGGTCCTCGCTAGACTTTGTACCCTCACCAGCTTCTTGGGGGTGTGGCCTCAGAAGGTTCTAGGGACCTTGGGAGCAACACACTAAGAATAGCTTGATTTAGGTCCCTTCTCAAAGGAGCTCAGTCATAATGATAGTGATGTACATGTTAATTAGAGTCACATTTTTATGATCTTTATATAATAAAGGTAACTCGTTTCCTAAGAACTTAAAATAGTTCCTCATTACCCTTATACTGCATCCCATATAAAGATGGGTTGCTAAGATGTCAAAGAGAGGCTGGGTGATGTGTTAGAGGACCAACAAAACCTTGTGCAAAGGACAGAAGCAGCTTGCCCCAGGTTCTAGATCTTATTTCCCTAGTTCACTGTGTCTTGACACTGGATGGGGGCATTGCAATTCCGGGTTTCCTCACTTTCATAAGCTGGTTTCTAGAACTTCTTACTTTTCTTAATCCATTCCTGAAAAATAAAATAGCCCCCAACCAAGACTCAGCGTAGGCCAAACCGTCCATCATGATCTTCATTTGGCTGAAGATATAAAAGTTGGCAAAGCCCATATTCAAAACTCTTAAAATAGCCCTCTTTTGATGTGGGTGGCACCAGCCCTGGTCATCGGCCTTAGGCTTGGATGGCCTGAATTATCCGCCTCTGTCATGCAGTCTTAGCTAAAATAAGAAGAGCTAGCATGAATAATTTACAGCCCGTTCCCTTTCTCCTCTGCAGATTTCCCACGTCAAGCTGGCCATCATTTCAGGGCTCGCACGAATGTACAATTCCTGTCTCCAATGAGCGTCACCCAAGGAAGTGACTTGGAGGGGTGCAGATTTGCCAGGATGAGGGCCCGGGCCACACAATGTGTCTGTGTGCACACAGCCTCCCTGTGTTTCCTTGGGAACTTTTGATACAAATTGCCCCCTCCTCCCGATCCAAGTTGGATGCACATCATTTGGATGTGGGCCTTTCATCTTCCCCTTTTTCTCTTTGGGGATCAGTTTAAAGATGCTAGACTCACTGCCTTTCTGCTTTGGAACATCTCACAGCCATCAGCTGATTAAAGATTTCACAAGGAAGTTGGATATAGTGGGGGTAGGGGTGGGGGCCGGGTTGGGGATGGGGGTGGGAGTGGGGCGTAAAGCCAGGAGGGAAACTTCAGGAACCACAGAACATTTTTAAAGCATCTTAACCACATTGCCCAAGTCTCATTGGGAGCCTGGGTTCTAAAACTCCTGCTTATGGTAGCCCAAGAAAGGTCTGACACAGCTCCCCAACTCAGGTGGGGGCCAGAGTGTGTGTGAGCCAGGGTCCTCTGCTCTTCTTTGCAGTTGCTTCTTTCAAAGGGGGTAGGGAATCCAGACAAAGAAGGTCACAGGCTATGGAGGGTGTTGTTTGTTAGCTTGCTTAGGAGATGCCCCATTGTGTCCCATCCTGGTGGTGGAGTGCTTGTGTGTGTGTGTACATGTGTGTGCAAGTGCACACTTCTGGGTTTTCTGTTTAGGGAGGCTGAGCCAGAGATCACTAGCACTGTGAGGGATTGAAGTGGGCACTAGCAGCCTCTACCAAAGGGGTAAAGCGGAGTTGAGAAGACAGGAGCGAGCCCTGGGGGATGACCCAGATCTCTCTGCTTGCTGACTCTCAGAAGCCAGAAGGTGTGTAAAGAGGTGCCCATCAAGCTTTCACAAAAGCCACTGGTGACATTTCACTAACTGCCACCTCTCCGCACAGCTGTGGGCACAGAGCTCGGTGACCCTTGGGCAGCTTGTCAGGATCACATCACAGTTAGGTTGACATTGTCTCCACTGCTCAGCCTGACAGATGACAGACTGCATCTGAGGACAGTGGGGGAAGAGAGGGAGGAGAGGTGGCTGTGATGGTGGCACAGGGAGCAGAGCAAGTAGGGAGCTGAACCTGCACCTGGCCTTTGCACCTGGCAGCACAATAGCTCTTAGAATTCTACCAGAAGCCCGTCACTTGGAAAATCCTCCAGCAGCGCCTTTGTGACCCCTGCTTTCATTCACATGGCAACCTCAGGCCTGAACTTGCTCGGTAAATGCTGGCCCCCAAGTTCTCTTCTAAGCTGGACATGCTTCGACCCAGGTGGGCTATTTATGGGGACAAGGAAGCCCCTGGGTACCCTGGATGTCCAGGTCTACCACCAGGCCCCTGCTCTCTCCCGCTCTGCATCGAGTGCCACCTTGTATCCAGCCAGGTCTCTGCATGCCACTGCCCTATGCTGACTGGCCAGGACGAGGCACCTGTGCCCCATCGAGAAAAACAGCTGTCCCAGGCCGGCCCAGCTCACCACTTTGCAGGCTGTGGGGTAAGCTGGGTCCTATCGTGGCCACGGGAACTGGACGCCTGCACCATTAGCAGTGTGCTGTCAGCTCCAAAACTTCCTATTTTCTTGCTACCTCGACATCCCCTCAATGAGGATGCGAGTGAGCACCTTGCCTGGTGATCAGTCACACAAGAAGACAAAGGCCTTGCCCTGCCACAAGCTCCCTTTCCTCCCATCCCCTGATGAGGACCCAGTGACCTTCCTGTGTACCCACTGAGGTCCCAGCTGGGTGTCTTCTTGCCCTTAGCCTGCTCCCTTGGCCATCTCCCAGCGACCCCTCTGGCCTGGACAAACCACTTTCCCCATGCCTGCCTTCTGTCCCCACCATCACCTGATATCATGAAGGAAAGCAGCTCCATGGGCTGGGCAGGGGCTGAGTGAGTTTGCCTGGCCACAGAGCATATGTGACAGTGACTGTGCAGGGCTGCAGGACGAGAAAAGGGGACAGGAAGTGGCATTCAGCAGTGGCCATTAGTGTCATTACCAGGCTCTGCATGCCTAGTATCCCTGTTTCCCATGGCTTCAGGGGACCACTGGTCACTCAGCGTTCTTCAGAACCAAGATCCGTGGAGTGAGAGGAAGGTCCCTTGGGGACAAGCCTCTGCCTTCCTTCCTGGGCTGTCAAGAGGTTATCTTGTCCTCCTCAAGAGGACCAGGAGAAGAAAAGAGGCAGCTAAGGGCCTGTGGCTCATTAGCCTGCCGGAGACAGACCTCCAGGCACCAGAAGTTCCGCCTGCAAGCCCAGCCATGCTGAAGTCCCTGCACAGCCCAGGCACTGCAGAGAGGGGATCTGTCTCTGGGCCCAATGGCAGGATCCTCGTCTTGTGAGTCTCTGTCCCTATGAATGTGGCCAACAACATGCGAGTCACGTCTCTGCCTACCCCTCTGTCACATCCCGTTCTCTTGTCCAGCTCACCGGTCAGCTCTGGGACCTCAGCCTTGATGACATGCTGTGGTGGGGCTTGCTGTGGCTGTGTCTGGCCTGAACCATGTGCAAAGATGTTTTATCAGTCAGCATTCTCCCAACAGAGTGGTAATAGCTATTCATGGGCATGACGTTGTGTTCAGTATTCTTCAGTAATCTAAAGATGCTTTTTAAAAGTTTACAGGAGGTTGTACTTAAGTTAGAGAAAATATGATGCCATTTTATAGAGGGTACCTGACCATCTGTGGACTCCATGAGGTCTTAGACTGACCCCTGCTGATCTTCCCACCAGGCCACAGGAGGGGCTCTCAACGTCCCCCTGCTACTGGAAATGAATCCAAAACCTCCACCCTTGGACCTGGCCCTAAGAGCAGACACTGTGCACCTCACTGCCCTGTTCTGTGGTCTCCCTCTGAGCACAGTGAAGGAATTCTTTTTTTTTTTTTTTTTTTTTTTTTTTTGTCTTTTTTTGAGACAGGGTCTTCCTATGTAGTTCAGGCTGGCCTTAAACTCACTTTGTAGCTCAGGCTGGTCTCGAACTCACAACAATCCTCCTGCCTCAGCCTCCCGAGTGCTGGGATTACAGGCGTGCGCCACCACGCCCGGCTCAGTGAAGGAATTCTTTACCATAGGGTGGCTGTCCAGCTGGGCTTGTGCACAGCAGCTGCTGTATCCAGGGCAAGAATCTAGGTCACTGGGGGAGCGCTTGCTGCAAGCTGGGCCATGGGTTCCTGCACAGCACCCTCCTCGCCTGCTTCTCCCTGGGACAGTGGAAGGCAGAGCTGCAGAGTGAGCTGTGATGCAGGAAGTGGCCAGGGTTGGCAGGAGTCCCTCTGAGCCTCCTTCTCACTGCCTGCTTCCTTCCACTGTCGGCTTGATTTCTCTCTGAGACTTGGGTCAGTGCTGCTGCTAATGCTTCCTCGCTATGTCTGGATGGTTTTCAGCTTTCTCCTTCTGTCCTCTTCCCACACATGGCCTTGACCCTCACTCAGGAGGAGCTGTGAGGAGAGGCTTCAGGCCCGGGGGAGGTGGCTGTGCACAAGGAGAGCTGGCTCTGCTTGAGCCCTGAGCTGGATTCCAGCCAGTGGGCCCCCTGGTCCCTCCTGGGGCCTTTCCCAGCTCTGAGCAGCTAAGGATACTCTTCCCAGCCTCTGAGGCCACCAGCTACACCTCCAGCTGTGAAATACTCCTGCCAAGCACCACAGCAGCTAGATTCCACCCGTGTCAAGTGAACCTCTAAGGAGAACACAGTAAACAGCATCACAGGACATCATCACTGGAGAAGCCCCCAGTTCTGTGGAACAAATTGTTGCTTCAACACAATAGGAGAGAGAGACAGAGGGGAGAGAGGGTAGGGTAAAGCTGGGGGTGGGGGGCATAAAGCAATTCAGGAGCTGAAAGAGGCTTAGGAGACAAATCACCCATTTAATACCGGACCCTAATTTAGATTCTGGGGGCCGGGCGTGGTGGCGCATGCCTGTAATCCCAGCACTCAGGAGGCTGAGGCAGGAGG